>VYXD01016169.1:338673-358001 GCA_013397195.1 Hylia prasina
AAAAACATTTCCCCAACTGCTTTCAGCAGATGAAAATAGAATGCAATTTTTTGCTTCCATAACCCAAGACACAAGGTAAACCAGCTAACTTCTGAAAGTTAGAATAACTTTTCTTTAGCATTCTCCAATGTTGCTTCTTCAAGATTTTACCATCTCAGCTGTCTGTATAACTTCTTTTCCACAGAGAGGTATCTCCTGAATACCTACATGCATCTCCTGAACCAACATTAATTCAGTAATATGTGCTGCAAGTAATTTTCCTACAGTTTTCATTGTTGCACCTGTCAGCACTGAGTTGTTGTACATGTCAACAAGCTCATTCATGAAGCACAATTAAGAGAGTCAAGGAGAGTCAAGATTCTTTCTTGGTCTCAGTTTAATTAACTCCCCCTGCAACATTTAATATGTGGCAGTATATATTCAGTGTAAAACGACTTTAGTTTAGATGTCTTCTCTATGCTTGGAATTCTTGCCTGTGTTTCCAGACTCCCTTTATCGGAGGACTATGCCTGTGTAACCCTTCCAGTGTAAAAGAGCAATCATACTAAAAGCCTATTTTCAGAAATGTGAAAAGAAATACAGGAAGCAGCAACAGGAATGTTGAAGAGGAAAAAAAGTTATTATTTTAACACTAGGCTATCATTTTTGACAGATCGGATAGGGAATGTTTTTCAGGAGTCCTAAATAATGAATAGCCATTACTGGATATGTAACACTTCAGCAATTAATAATTTAATTGCTATTTATTTAATAATTATTTCTACAACCAAAACTAACTTAAAGCTAGCAACTGTATAGAACTAAACAACAGATATTATTTCTGGATAAAAGAATAAATTATAAAAGAAGGTTTGGAGGCTTTTGTGACAAGAAGAAAGTGTAAAGCTGTTGGTAGTTCCTCCAATGGACCCAAGAATGTCTGCAGTAGTGTTCCATTTCAATCAAATACTTAAAATTACAGAAAACAATTTACAGAGAATTTTTAGCATTTTAATTAATAGAATGATAAAAAGAAATTTTGTCTTAGTTCCAGATATCAAAATGTAAGACATTTTGTGATATCTTTGGTGTTTTATATAGCTTGTTTCATCTACAAATGAGTCTGTTTAATAAAATTTGAATTGACATCTATAAGAAAGATTTATAAGTTCTCCAAATATGTGTTATCAAACCCACCAAACTACTGATCTTCTCTATGACACATCTTATGGCATTCAGTTCTGTTGTCAGCATACATTATTCTTTTTTTTAATACTGGGATAAAAAGTTTTACCTTTCAGTTGCAGATGTCTGTATAAACAAATTATGCTGATTTGTTGTAATATGAATTTGAAATAAAAATCTTTGTTTCTTTTCTTTCTGTTCCATGGATTTTATGCAACACGCTTCTGATACTCATGGCACAGAAACTATATCAAAGCCTACTTTTTCCTTTTTGACTTCAGAAAGAAAGTGCTCTTTTGGTTCAATTGTTATTAAAGAGGTTTAACCATGGCCCTGACTGTGTGCCAACATCAGTTGGCTGGCATCAGCTAAAAAAACAAAGTAATAAAGCAGAAAGAGATATCAACAAGCTTTGATTCCAGAATGATCTGGATTATTCAATTTTGAGTTAATAACAGTAACTTTACCAGATTAATTCTAGGATAATACATGTATACTTTCATATTTAAAGGCGCAAAATGTGATTTGACTATCAAAGATATTGCCAACATGCATTTCAGTTCAATGGAAATTCCAGGCTTTTGGGTTAAATTCACAGAACACTTCTACCTTGTGATCAGGATACATCTGTACTGCACATTGCAGTTTGGCTGCCACAAGCAATCCAGCTGCTGAGGAGTTGGACAAATTAGCCTGTGTGGGACACCCCACTAATGCAGCTATCATGTGTCTGATAATCTGTAACACACCGCAGGGTGGGGTGCAATGTTTATGTTCCCTGGCACTGCAGTGTGCAGGTTTCAGGCTCCTGCCATCTCTTGGGACATCACAAGACATGAATTAGATATATACTGTCAATGGAGCATATGGAAAGAGAGGAGTGCCAGCACTCTACACAGATAATAAATAACCTAGGCCAGCCAACAGGAAACATTTCACAAAATCCACTGCTAAGATTTAGACATTTTGGCTTTGCAACAGTGAGAGATTTCACTTCTTATGTGATTCATGGACGTTCCTGCTATTGAGCTCCTTTGTTTAAGGAATGAGTGGAGGATCAAGGTCAAAGGAGGAGTGCAGTTGTAGCTGACTGTTTCCATGTAGCAGGTATTACAACATTCACTTACCATCAGGAGACTTGGCTACAGGTTCATGTTCTCCCTAAATTGATTTAAACCCACATGACCTACTTCATGGGAGACAATCTTTATCTTATAGCTAGAAGGTACATGGGGTGGGTAGGGACTGTTCATGCCTTGCCAGGACTTATAAACACCAGTGATGACACTTGGCCTATGTGGTTCCGTAGCTGATAGAAGTCGAAAGCTAATATCTAAATATGAACTATAAAAGTTTTTCACCAAAAAGCTCCCAGTTTTCAACTTTTTACTGCTCAGGACATTTGTGAGCAGACAAGATATCTATTGAAGCTACTTTTTTTCCTGGGAGCAATTAAATCCTCATTGGGATGGGACAGAAAATTATGCACATATCCTCAGGACTTACTTAAGCCACATTTCCTCTTTCTCAGCAAAGTCAGATTGCAGAGTGTATGAAAGAGTAAGCTGCCTGTGCAAGGAATAAGTCCTTGGTCCCTGGGAGTAAATTAATTTGTTTGCTTATCTGTTGAGTAATGGTTTGTTTGATTGCAGTTTGTCAGATTTGTGGTTTGGCTGCAGTTTTGGATTTGCAGAGTCTGTTTGGGAGTTGAGAGTAGGAAAAACATCTTGAAGCTTGAGGGGTGAAAAAGCCATTCTGCTTTTAGTCACTGCCAAACGTGTTAATATTTTTTTAGCTGCCAAATCTCTGTGACAGGGTAAGTTTGACTAAGGTAGATGTTCCAGAAGGCAGAACCAGTAGCAATGAAGGGCGACTTGCACTGGAAGAGCATTGTCCTATCTGTATTAAAGATGAGGGGAAAAGCAAAGAAGACAAGGCTGAAAAAGCAGCCCAGAAACAAAAAGTGTGAATAGAGTTTATATTTTTGTAGATAGATTTTGATAATCAAAAGTATGTTACTATTTTTTCCCTTGTTTAAACAATTGTCATGGTATGTGTGGGGCCACATAATAGAATTTCACTCCAAGACGCTATTGTATTTTCTGAAAGCATGTGGTTTGCATGTAACACAGTATGTTTTGGAACACAAATGTGATCCAGTTGAAGGCACAGCAATGCACATATCATTTAGGGAGTTTATATGACAATGATTTTGTACCAATAAGAGATCAGAGTTTTATGTCTGAGAATCACAACACTTGTTGCATCCACTTGCCCATTTTATGAGCCATGGAATGTGAATCTCAGTACAATGTAGTAAGATCATGGGCAGTCTCTGGGGTGACTCAGATTTTCTTTTCAAAAACAGCTACCATTTTTGGGGATGATCTTACTTGAGAGACTTGCTGAACCAGGCTGCACTAATGCCTCTCCTTGCATGACTAAGGTAACATCCCAGTCACCTTCTGAGGCAACTGGTAAAGCAGTTGAATTTTTGGGTGCTGAACGCATGCCTCAGTCCTAGTCTTGCAGACTTAGACCCTTTGATATTTGATGATCATGCATCCTATGTACACACCAATGCATTCTGGGTGGACTTTTGAGATGAGCTAGCCAGGCCCTCTGTGGTTTGGCTCTTAGAGGAGCTCATCCCAACAGGCAGTATGTAAGATAGTATATCAGGTTTGCCTCTTTACACACCCCTTCAGCCTTTTCATTGCAAATTTTTTTTCACATAACTACATGCTCTTTTGTAGCAGCTTAATTTCATGACATGGGAACAGCCCCACAGCTGTCTGTCAATAATGAGACACAATGATACCACTTGATTTTCCTCCCCCCCCCCTTTTTTTTTTTTTCCTTATGGTTCTGCTTTATCCTGCAGATTCTACCAGTATAGTTCTCACTACCATCTTTTTAATCCCAAATGAATGGGCTTCTCCATCCCAGCTCTGAGAAGGCTCTGGAATACTTACTATAGAAATAACAGTACAGCTTAGGGTTTGTCAAGGGAAACAGCAGAAAAATTTTAAAACAAAGGATTTTGGAACACAGATGCTAGAAACAACATGTAACAGGAACTTTGCAAAATTTGGAGTATATTTAGGTCCCAGGATCACAGAACCAGGCTTGATCCCAGTAGATATTGCTTGCAACCTGCTTTTTTCCTACTGGGTTTTGTTCTCTGGAAGCTAATGGAAGTTGATTGTTTGCTTAGGAAAGTGGACTCGAGTAACTGTGTTCATGAATTAGGTGACTGAGTATTCAGTGTGTGACGTGTTTCAGTAAGAACCAGGTACCAGTCAAGATCTCCCACAGAGTGCACTAGGTCTCATAGCCTACCTCTGCTCTCTTATACCTTTTGTCCTGTTCAGAGCTAGTATGAAAGTATAGTTGGGTACAGCTGCAGCTGTTACTTGGCTCTGGCCCAGGACAATAGCAGAGCAGTACACCTCCTCTGAGCCAAACCATGTTTGCTTGAGTACTCTCTTCACGGCTCCCATACTTTTAACTTCATAGATTACCCGTCCACTTGGCCAAAGATCAGGCTCATGTGCCCAGGCAGCTGACTTTGACTGCAGATGCTCAAACTGTTCAAACAGAAAATAGAAATGGTCATTGTAGATACCCCAGCTAAATGAGCAACCTTTGCCCTAGGCTGTCATGGATCCCAGCTGACATACTCTCTGTCTGCATCAGCCCTGGTAATGATAGGTTCTGTCAGTGTGATCCTGTGTCTGGCTGGTGTCCCAGTGAGAACAGAGGAGGGAAGAGCTGGTAACTGCTGCATGCTCTCTCCAGACTCTTCCACGACTGCATTCAGTACATAGGGGACAAAGGCTTCACCAGACCTGTGGTGAATCATGGGGACCATCACATGCAGATGTCACCTCTGGCAGACAATCCTCCCTGCTTCATTGTGGTAATCACCCATGTGACTGCAGGGGTATGCAAATATTTCTTCAACAACATGCAACTTTCCTATATAGCACAAAATGCTCCAAAATATGGAAAGCATTGTGAAGAAAAAACCGTGGTCCGTGGAGAAGCCTATTATCCCAGGAAACACTTACTGCCTATCTCAGGCTGAAGTACACTCTATAACTGCTGACACATTAGCTGAAGGAGAATAGTAAATGATGATGATGATGGGCAGAAGTGACATCAGTCCAATCCCTTTTCCCTTCTCCAGGTACTCTTGATGAGCAGGAAAAACCATCATTCTTGCTTTTCATATATGTATGTGTCTACAGTTTGAAGGCAATATATCTTCCTGTGCAACTCCAATAAAATAAGCCAGTGAGGGCTTTTTGTGGAAAGAAACAGGTATGGGGCTGTGATTCATGTTTTCCCAGGGTTAAACAAATATAGACAGTAGTCAAAGCCTCCAAATGTGGTAGACACTAGGAGTAGGAAAGCTTTTTCTGAGATTGGAAGGGTTTAGGTAGCCATAAGGTCAGTTCCTAGTCATTAACAGAAGAGCAGGGACAGAACTGCCAGCAACACTAGACTGTTCTATTGGCAAAATGCCTAGGAGCTGGCAGTATGCTTAGAAAATGATAGGAAAAAATAAAGAGGTATGAAAGGCCTTCAAAAATTATCCGGAGTTTGTCCTCAGATGCTCCCTTGTTTCCTTAGAGAGCAACACACAGGAGGCTTGAAATTTCAAACCTCTGCATCTGAGTACATTGCAGTTGCCAAGATTTTCATAGTTGCAGAATATCTTCCCATCATCCATGCAGCCATTATTATCCTCAGTCCATACTAGTCCTTCTTCAGAACCTTTGGCTTAATCAAACACAGCTCATTGCTTAGTCCCATACCAATAAACAAAACAAAGCCAGGGCCTCTCTCATGGCCCAGAACACAGGAGGTTTGGATGGCTAAAATTTTCCCTTCTCTACAGGAAAAAAAAATGGCCTCAAGTGCAGTTCTGGACCAGTCCCTGGCCAACAGTATTTTCACCAGTGGAAGAAGTTCAGCTGGCTGAAGCCAAATCCACCTCAAGAAGAGTGTGACTGTTGAAGGGCAGGACAGGACTCAGTGGAGCATTGTGGTCCTGCTGGAGGCCAAGAAAACCATGAACAACACACAGCCCCTTTGCATGTGCTGGCAAGAGCAGACCTGAGGAGAGTCTCCCACTAGAGTTCTAGCAGCTATTTTATATCTACCCACCTTCATTCTGGATTGGGATCACTGGGATTAGTGGTGGGATTCAGGTTAGTGTCAATGAGGCAGACATGGCCTTGATCTGGCTTAAATCCCGTCCCTGTCTCTGTGATGCTACCCAGGGCATGGTGTAGCTAACATTCAGTCGTGGCAGCAGCAAAGTCTGAGGCAGTGGGCCAACAGAGATCTGAAAATGTGGCAGATCCACAGCTAGGGCCATGACTAGAGGTGGAAACGAAAGACAAAGAGAAATAAAGGGCGCTGTGTCTGCATAAAAGATACAAGGCTGCTTCCAAGGACAATGACTGTGGGCAAGTAAGCAGAAACAAAGCAAGAAGGGGCTGTGAGAAGGCTCACAGCCTTTCTGTAGGAGGTTCACTAGCTGTGGGAGATCTGGCATGGTCATACAGTCCTGACTTAGCATAAAGTTCGCTGGCATGAAGTCACCTCATCAACATTTTTGAAGTACTATAAACTTGCTTCGCTGGTTCAAGTGTAAGTTTATCAGCACTCTGCATCATGTAGGGGGAGTATTCTTATTCCAGTGGAGTCTGGATTTAATCTACAAACCATAGACATAGCCAGGGAAAGCTGTAACAGAACAAGAAAATGGATATGTATACTAATGGTAAGAATTGAGGGAAAAAAGTCATGACAACATGGGGGAGCAAGCTGGCAAATATAAGTGCTGAGAAGAGAAATGACAAGTATCCAAAATACCAATCCAAAATACCAAGTGATTATAGAAGCATGATGCTATACACAGCATATACAGTTCCTATAGATATCAAGTGTAGAGCATGCTGTGACAAATGTTTTGCAAATGGCCCAGTGGAAGTTGAAATATACAGCCTTCACAGTAGGAAAGACAAGTAAAAACCACAGTGAACGAGCCTGTGATATGCTCCCTGTGATCCTTAATGTTCATGTATCACACCAACAATTTCCTGCAGGCAAGAGAAATTTCAGTGTTTCTAATTTTACTGGAATTCTCTCCCGCTTTCTTTCACTGTTGCTTCTTTATTACTACTGGACCCTGCTAAGCAGAGGACTTACTCTGGTACCATCTGAATCTTCTCAAAGGTATTCTGGAGACTAAAGTACATGAAAAATTGCCCCATTTCCCAATTTATAGATTCAGTTTTTTCCTGTAGGTAAGAAACATTTTATTGTTATTCAGATGTCTTAGACCATGCTGAAATCAAAACAGGCAAAGCCAAGTAGAAATTGCCAGTATTCATAACACCCCAGGCAGACAAGGCAGTTGCTACTGTTTATAAAGTTTTATGTGGAAAAAAAAAGGAAAAAATATCCAAACCTATTTAATTTACTACATTTATGTCAAAAAGGTCTCTTCCTCACGCAGGTGACTTCTGTTTCTGAAAAAGTTCCAGCCCCTGGATGCTTTTTACACATCACTTGGAGAGCCAGTTTCAGGAGGTTCCCTACAGAAGCATCCATCACTTCAAGCCCACCCTCCAGGATTTATCTTCAGATAAATCACTGATTATACCATGATTTTTGATGTGTGGAGAATGCCAATGCTAGCAGGCAAACTCCCATTAAATTCCCAGAGGGACTCAGACAAGTATTTAATCCTAATATTTATTCTGTTCCTTTCTTAATTGTGAGATGTTTTGATTGCCTCTTTTAAATAGAGCATTGTTTCGTATTCTTGGACTATTAGACTATTGATAATCTGGAAAATAAAGTGGTCTACACTTTCATCTTGGTAAAAGTATCATTTCTTGGTGACTCCCTGATGGGTTTCAATGTGAAATGGGCCTTATACTGGATCTTCTATATCAATTTCTGTGTTTAGAAAGAATATATACCATAAACATCTAATTAATGCAAACACATGTTGGAAAGTATTGGCTTGAATGGGAAATTGTACTTATGTAAAATGGAAGAAAACAAAGTAGTTACAAAGCATATCATACTACACTTTTTCAGTAAAGAAAAAATAACTAGAAATTTATAATCTCCACAATCCTTTTGTATGGACTGACCTTTCTTCATATCAGACAATTCCCCTACAAGTAACCCAGCTGTCACAAAAATTTCAGATCATCTGAGAAAAATAAACTTAATAATTTTTTTGGGAAAACATTATGGATTCAGATTTGTCCCAAGCTATAGTCTCTAACTTGGTTATGCTGAAGATGACACAGCTATCTGGAGAAGGTTTTCACCTTCCAAGGATTGAAAATACTGACAGCACAAAGTCAATGAGCATAGAGAAGCAAATTGCACAGGAAAAGTAATGGGATCTCAAGGACAAGAGTACTGGAATTGTATAAAAAGTTATAACACAATGTTCAAAAATCAATGACAATTTAACAAAGGTTGAAGACAAAGTTTCAATGAGGTGACTAATTTTAATTTAATCCTGAAAAAATCAGATAAGACTCTTCTTAAAAAGTAAGATATGGTTGTACAGAAGACTATGCAGTACTAAATTCAGCTATCTAGTTGTTAGATGATAACTAATTTAGGTTTTAAATTGTTTAAATATTTTTGTTGTGGTTTATTTTCTTTTTATTTTTTTCTAGTATACAATGTTATCTGAAATAGTACTATTTTTGATATTGTAATGAAGACAGATATTAGTTTTATAGGTATCATGATTCAAAAAGATAAGTAATGCAAAATTTGGAGAGGAATGTAATACCAGTTGCCAGGCCAACTATCAGATCTGGGGGAAAAATTAAGTTTTCGGATAAACTGCTTTTCTTCAATCATTAAAAATGTTTGTTTGCCTGAAAACCTGTGAATTTTCTATGCTATTTAAGTTTGTTTAAGGGGGTATAGTTGAATGACTGATAAAAAAGCCGGAATGGAAGACTAAGCATAGGGTATCAGATAGATTGCTGAATATATAGAAAAAAAGAGAAAACAACTGAGATAAAAATAGGGAATTCTTGTAGAAACATATATTTTTTATGGTGCTTTATTTAAGAGAGGGTTATAAGTGTGAAACATACATCTGCCAACAAGCATTTTTAATGGTTTATTTTAATGATATTCAGTGTGAACATATCCATACTAAGTCACATTGCTGTATAATGTGACTTATACAAAATGTTTTAAATAATTATTTGAAGACAAAAGTGTTTCAGATTAAGAAAGAGAGTCAAGAGTTATTAAGTTTATTAGAGAAATTTGATTCAGATTTCATTACATGAAAGTAAAATACTAAAGAGGTGAAACTAGGCACTGGAAAAACAATATTTACTTTTTATTGTCATGGTAACAGCTATTAAAATCACCTGCTGTTGCAGGACTCAATGAGCTAATAGATGAACCTTTTCACAATTATTTTCAGTTGTGATGTCAATCCTCAAGAGTACACTGATGTTTTCCTGATGAAATTGCCTCACAAACAAGACCAAATTTAATTGAATTATTGGCATGTTTATTGATACAAGCATCAAATGACTTTGTCTACATGAATTATTGTCTGGTCCAAATATTCTCAACATGTCTATTTCCCTGAGTGAAAATCAAACACAGTTTATCTCGTGTCTAACCTCTACAGTGTTGTATAAAAGTGACAGGAGCCATGATGCTTACAATGATATGCAGATAGCAACTGTATGACAGCAGTGTTTGATTTGCTCCCAACTCCTGGCTGTGAAGGCCATGGAGGCCAGCAGCTGACCCTGGTCCTCCAGCAGGACTGCAGCAGGCAGGGCAAGCTTGCTCTGCTGCACTGACTTGCAGATGACCAGAGTTAAGACCTGGGAGACTGAGAGTGGGTGCTCATTGCTGCCAAAATCTCAAGTGTATACACTGGGAGGAAGGGAGGGAGGAGCTGATCACACTCATAACTGTTGTCCAGGCTGAGATGTCCTCTATACGCCTGTCCAGTCAACACCTCAACTGCTTCCAGTCTGATAAACACATAAGAAACCTTTCCATAACATAACTAATTAATGTTTGGGGCTTAAATTACCTGTGAACGTAAGGTGAAGTTAAAACTGAGTGAAATAGACTTGAACAGTGTGATGCCTCCAGAAGAAAACAATATCTTTATCAAAGTTGAGGTGCAAGAAAGAAGGAAAAAACTCCAGCAACGTCAAGGGCTGGATGAGAACCATCACCTTCTGTGTAACTTACTAAGTGCCCTCATCTCTGAATGCTCTATCCTTGTTGCTCAAGTTACATGGGGAAGGTCTTGGGAAATGTTCCTTAGGACAAAAGCTGGAGGTAAACTTTGCATTACCTCTGTCCTGAGCTGTTACAGAGCTATGTAAGTGAGCTGCAAATCTACCTATGATACCATTTAAAACCAGTATAATTTACTGATTTGTCAGAAACACCTATCTTCTAATGACTCTGTGATTATTCTTTGATCCCTAACTTGCTTGGTATTTATTAATGAAAAACAAATACCCATGAATACACTCTGGAAAGAAAAGAGAAAGTTTCTACCTAAAAAAGAGTGCATTATCACAGAATAATTAAGGATACTATTATTATTATTAATAATAATAGTGTTGTTATTATTTTGCATCCTGACAAAGATTATATCACAATGCATTATTTTAGGCATTCACTGACATCATTTGAATTATATCCCTAAACTGAGGTCCTACAGGGAAGTAGAGGCCTTTTGTCTTCAGAATTCAGGTAGTATATAACTGCTAATATTATGGCAGATATATGCACACACAGTTGTACATTTATACATTCATAATTCCAATTCCAATTTGTACACAAACCCATGTGTCAATTTCCCTCTGTAGCTGATATTACCTGAAATCATAAATACCTCCTCTAGCACAATCCAAACTCCATGTATCCCTTCAGGAGAGAAGGCATATAGTTGTTTTATATATATATATATATTTATTAGATAATGTTATTTAAACTTTTGAAAATATATATTTTTACAGAAATATTGCTAGCTAATATTTGATTTTGCAAAATAATGGAAACATTTGTTCATTCTAGTCTTCATAATAGCTACTTTTTCCATCAGGAAATTAATTCTTTGATCCTTTGACTTTCTTAAAAGAAATGAAGGCACAAGGCCATAGATAATACGAAAAATTTTAAACAGTTTCAGTTTCTAAGCTTTAAATTACCATAAAGCCATTTGATCCATCTGTATTTCAAACACTTATAATTATAGAGATTTATATTTACATCTGGCACTATGACAGGGTTGTAACTAGCCTCTTTTGGATCCCATTGCCTAGACCCCATCACATCTGACTCTGCACTGGTAATGTAGAGGACTGGAGAATGCCATTAGTGACCTCAACTCCAGAGACAGACAGCTATAAATGGTACTTAGTATCAGAGTTTAGAAAATACTTGTGTTGTGTACTTAAAAGATTTCCCAGGACCGTGTAGAAACAAAAGCCACACATCTGTTGAAGAAAAATATTTTCCATTAGGAAAGGTCTATTCTGTATGTAGCTCCTACACTGCTTGTCAGAACAGAGTTTGAACAGGATTGAAATATTCTTGCATTATCAATGCAAAATATATAAAGTAACAATTTTAAATATGTCCACATGGTTTTCTGATTCTACTAGAGTTCTAGACTTATAAAGTAACACTTTTAGTATTGTACATAATAGCTGCAGTCAAGAATGCTGGGAAGCAGACCTTCTCAAATCTTGCAGCTGTGCGTTTCCTGAGCAGTGTTTGGGCAGGGGAAAAGAGGCTGGGGTCAGCCTCTGGCCTTGGTCAGCCTTGTCAGGTTTTGAGAGCACACCTTGCATTACAAGTGATTGCTCATTCTCCCTCTAATATTACCAAATAGAAATGGAAAAATTGTTACAGTGGCTGAGTTGTCATCTAGAGTTGCCTGTAGAGAACACCTGTGCGGCACTCGAAAGTGCACACAGTCATCCTCACATAGCTTACAGAAGATGGAGAGTTATCCATGTGCACCTGGAAGCAGTTGGCTCATGCTGAATTCAGGTGTATTTTAAAAAAAAAAAAAATCATTTTCATTTTCTTTTTCCTTTTTTTTTTTTTTTTAATACTTGGCATTTGTTCACCGAAGCAACCCTGGAAGATTGGCACGTTTTGTGATAGAACACAGGAATGCTGCTGGAAAAGCTCCCCAGGATTTCTGGAATAATCTGAAGTTAGACTGCAGTGATTTTTCTGTTTTCTTGAAGTTCTTTTGAAAGACAGCACGCAGATCCAAGGGATTGACTCCACCAGTAAAGAACTGAATTGAAGAAGAACCTAGGAGGGCCAAAGAAGAAAATATCAAAGACTGGTTGATATGAGACAAGGTGTTATATTTTATATTTGAAATCTCTGTATGGTAATGGTCAATTAAAATTCTGACATTGATTGAAGCAAGTGTTTATTAGCTTCCATGCTTTTAAGTACTTACTGAACAATAACTGATGCTCAATAAATTATCAAAGAAAAATGAGGTCTTCAGCTTATACTGATTTATCCAAATGAAGGGTCCAAAAATTGTACAAATGCAATTACTGGAGAAAACACTGTTTTATTCTGTGTACAAAAGCAATATTGCAGGGATGTTAGACACAAAAGGGCTTTCTTTAAAAAATGCTTTGTTCTCATGCACTTGATTGTTTTCAGCTGCTGTAGTCAGAGGAGGGTGGCTGTAAAATTGTATTACAAAAATGCTGAAGATGCTGCACTCCACATTAATTTTATTATGAAAACCCAGAAGTTTTAAAGGGTAAGATGAATGGGCTGTCAGTCTGAAAGCACAGGGAAAGCTAAATTTAAAGCTGGATATAGTTGCGCAAGACAGTATTATGCCAGAAACTGTAATATTAGCACTGAAAGGAGAGCCACAGGCAGCAGAGGGTAAGGTGGTAAACTTCAGCCTTATGATAGGGAACTTATCCTCGCTAAGGGAGTTTGTGAACTAAATTCATAGGGAAAAAACTAACTGGAAAGGATTCAATTTGTAGTTGGACCAGAGGAAAAATGTATCCATTATAGGATTAGAGAGAGGTCGTGCTATGGCGTCGCTGCGCTGGTTCTCTCACTCCTCTGCTCTGGTCCCTCTCATGATAACCTCAGAAGTTGGGGAAAGCTGCAGGACAGAGATGGGTAATTGTGCTCTTCTCTCATATAGGATAGCTGATCTTTTCCTGTGATTGAGGCTAAATGAAGGGATAGATAGGATTTGTGTGTGGATGTGAGGGAGAATAGCAGTTTCCCAAATGTCTTCGGCTGTGTACACATGAGAACTGATTCAGGAGGGTTTATCTCTCAGTGTGAGCGACCTCCAGTGAGTGATTGGGAATGAGAACATGAAAGCATGCAGATAAAGAGGCATAATGTGCACTTGGATAATTATTGCACAGTAGGGTTTTTGTCCCTTTGTGTTACTTATTTAGCAGAAGTAAATATGTAAACAGCAGATACTGTTTACGATTATCTTTCTAGGTTTACCACCGTTTGAAGGGCAGGCTCCTCATCCTGGTATATCCACACTTGATTTTAGATTGCTTGTGATATCCAGAATGTCCTGATACAGTACTTATAGTCCTTAAAACAGTCCTTAAAAGCTCCTGTTTGGAGCTGCTGCACAGAAAAATTTCTCTATTCAGTACACCCTACAAATCCTCCTTTCTGGAGTCCTGAAGCAGCGCCTGGTTTGAGAAGGACAGACATTGAAACTCTGTGTTCCTATGCATGGGTTAAAAATAAACTTGTGGGGTTTTTGCTTTAAATTTTTCATGTCTTTGTTTCAAGACCAAAAGCCTTTAAGCACTTAATGGTGTGGAGAGAGAAACTGCGTGTAGCTATTGTGTCCTGCTCGAGTTCCTGCTAAGGCTTATGTCTCACATTAGCTGCACAGTAATAGCAAAGTTTGTTTCTAAAAGTATATATGTTATCTATTCTAAATAGGTCTCCTTGGTTTATTAGAGAGTTTATTGTTTTCTTCTAATAAGTAACATTGAAGAAACATGGAGAAAAAGCCTCCTGATTATTTACTTTCTTGAGGCCCTGGCAGAAAAGGCACAGGGTCCTTATTGCTGCTATAATCACAGAATGGCCAGAATATCATAATAATGTGTCACAAGTAAATGTTTTCAGTGAGACATTAGGCTGGGGTCTGGTATATTTCTAAACTCTATGTCAGGCCTTGAAAATTTTCAATTAATCGACTTCAAGTTTAGTAAAGTGAAAATCTCCCTGGTAAGGGGTTATCACAAATATACCCAGGCTCTGTAACTCAGAAGAGCAATACTCACACCGAGCACTTACATGTAGACCTCAAAGAGCTTTTAATCACTGGATGCTTAACCAATTTGCAGCAGATATCTTAGCTAATAATTATAGCCTCCCTTAAACTCCAAAGTATTTGTGGGCAGACTGTAGCTCTCTCAAACAATTCAGTCACTCAAAATTTTACAGAAGTATCTCTTTAAGCAACACTTTCAAATTGCTATGTACCAGTCCTTAAAAATCACACATCAATTTATGCATTTATTTTAATTTAGATAATTAATCTAGTAAGCACTTAGCACTTACTGCGTTATTTAAAAATGTAACGCAATACACGATACTATAAAATTATTGGAAAATCTATTTATTTTACACTGAGCTGTTCACTAAAAAATGTATTGTTGATTGTGTAGAAAAAGTTCAATTTTAATGTAATTACTTGAGGTAATGCTATAGGTCTTTGATATTATATATTAAGATGTCATTGTAATGTCTCCTGTTAGCAATGGAAAGCTAAATGTGTCTGAGAAGATGTCTTCATTGACTATGTATACAATATATTTATAACAATTTAAATAAATTCAAATACTAAAATAAATTTCTCTTTATGTGAAAAAAAATGTTTCTGCCTTCAGTGTATTAAATATTAATTCTGGAATTACAACACCAGGAATATCCATCTTTAACCAAGAACCTTAATAAAGACAGAAAACAATAAAGATGGAAAGATGAACTGTTGGCTTCTAATGGAACTGCAAACAGGAAAAACAGCATTTGCAGATTGTTCCAAAATGAGGCAATTGCATGTTCTAAACTGGATGCTGGCTCATTCAGGATGCACAGCCTGCAGGTGTTACCAGCAAACTGAGGAGTTGGGGTGGCACAAGGGCTCTGTAGCTCCACTTGAAATTTGGTCCTCACTGAAGGCTGCTTTTGAAATGCATGTGAAACTGTCCCCTGCCTCCTGAGAGAGGTGTTCAATAAGGGGCTGCAGAAATCACAAGCAACAGGCTATGAAAAGCCGCAGAGATGCCAACAGAGATGCAAAGCCAAAGCATTTGTATCTATACCTCCATTGTATATAGGTAAATAAATTTATATACAAAATACCACTATATATCATACCCTATTTTATCTGGATGCATATGCTTTCATATCTATCTGTATATTTCTGAATATATTTATGTTTGCATAAATGACAGATAAAGAGACATATACATATATATATATAACCAGACTGTGTACTAGTTACTTCTCAGACCAAATGTGTTTGAAAGTATGTAATTAGAGAAGACAGTTTTTATATTTGGCTTTGGATGTTTTAAAAAACACATATGGTACTTGCCTCCCTTCTTTCAAATAAAGAAATTTCTGTGATGATCCAGGTTTCTTTAGTAATTCAACCATTCATTTTACAAAATATCCCTGACTTTAACATAAGGGTGAAAATGAAAACGGAATTATGACTGACTTTTGTTTTGTTCAAGTAGTTTCTCAGGACTACTCTATATATTAATAGAGTTATTTCACAGAAGTTTATTTGTCTGTGGTCTTCTTCCAGCGTCACATGCAAACACTGTAAGTCTTAGAAAGATGAAAATTGGAAGTTTACAATTTAGATATTTAAACACTTTATATCATCTTTCCTTCTTTTTTAGAAAATCTAGTTTTATAAAGAAGTTAGGTACTCAAAATTCTGGTTTCCTATAAATATTTTTCAGATAGCATTATTAAAGAATCAACTTTTTAAGTACGCTAGTATGTCAAATGTTGTTTGATAGTATGTTAAACAATATATAACACAGTCTGCCCTTCATAAAAATATAAATAGTAAGATTTAATGTGTAGTGAAAGTAGTAAATATATATATTTGGGGTCTTCAAGGTTTACATTTAATGAGAAGATATATTTTTAAAACCACAATATAATTTCTTTTGGTGTGACAGCTGTGTCCTACACACACAATGACCATGAGGGAATCCATTCTTGCATTGTCATATACAATAGATCTATTGGCATAACTTAAACATGATCTTATAAAAATTAGGTGGAATTTAATAAAAAATTTATAAATAATTCCTTGTCTCCTTTGTACTTCTTCTTTCTCTATTTCATACTTGTGGTTTGGGGCTTTTTAATAGCTTCCATTATTTCTTGAACTTTCAAAAAGTAGATTCATTCATGTTTTGTCACATATGGGAGACTGTGCTATTTTAGACTGCAAGAAGCAAACACACATTTAAATTTATGATTCTTTTCTAGTTCTGCATTTTAAATTCTCTCTATGCTGACCCTATCACTAAAGTTGAGTAAATGCCCTGGGGTGGCCTCCCCTTGCATCCTGTGTGCAGTTTTGGGCACAAGAATATAGGAAAGACATTAAACTATTAGGAAGCATCCAAAGGAGAGCAACAAAGATGATGAAGGGCTGTGAAGGGAAGCTGTATGAGGAGGAGCTGAGATCACTTGGTCTGTTCAGCCTGGGGAAGAGAAGGCTGAGGGGAGGCCTCTTGCAATCTACATCTTCCTCCTGAGGGGAAGAAGAGGGGCAGGTGCTGATCTCTTTAATCTTGAGACCAGTGACAGGACTCAAGGAAATGGCAGGAGGGTCAGCATATTCTATGGTTCCATGAAAAATGCACAGTGTCAGAAGAGTTGTAGCCTACACTGCAGAAGTAGAGCTTCATTCTTCCTAATGAGTCCTTCATACAAGCAAATTGTTGTTTACTTTCTCTTCAAAATTACTATGAAAGATTTGAAATCACTTACCATGCAAGTGGACCTTGCACATGGTTCCCTACACTATTAAGGAACAGCTATTTTGGTACTTACTGTGCTTTGCATAGCAAATCATACTGACATAGACTGGTTCACTTCCTCTCTCACTTGTATTTGTGAAGCTTTTGGTGGTGCATATTTACATTGGCACCAGCCCTGTTGTTTACTCAAGCATTTCAGTTAGTATTGAAGCTACCAGGTCATATATATCTAAATATAATTTAGCTGTTTCTGCTTTTGCTCTCAGTAACTAATTTTGTTTCATTTTGCACCTGATAGAAAATATAAACCATCGTAGTTAAAAGATTTTTGAATCTTTATGAAAGCTACAAGAATAAAGAAGACACAGCAGAATCCTGTACAAATGTGCATGAATGCTGCCATTGTAAAACTGCAAGGACATTAAGAGTTCTCGGCTGTTGCTCAACTCCTTTCAGCCGGTCTGAAGCAATCCGCCCGTTTGGGCCAGTTTTTGTTCTCAAACATCCCGCACCTCGTGTGCCTTCACTGGTGACCTGTGTAGGCGTGTGGTGCTGCAGAACTGGAGCTTGAGACCTTTCTTTCTTTAGGAAGGAGAGGACTGCATGTGTTTGTCACGCCACACACAGCAGTATGGGCTCTGAGTTTTGAGCACTCTGAAATGCTAATGTCACTACATGGAGTTTAAGATTACATATAGGTCAGTGTTATGTGTAAAGGGGAGAACGACATTTCTCCAAGGACAGATAATATTATTTATAACAGATTTCTTGCACTTTCCAGTGATGGTATCAATTGTTTACAGCTGACTGAAGCAAGTAGAATTAGTCTGATAAGGGATCTTGGGTCCAAGCCCAGATCCTTTTACCAAGGCTGCGATTCAGTGTGCTGTAAGATTGTACAGTCAGAGAGTTACTGAAAAAGTAGCATAAATATTTTTAGGCAAAATCCTAGTTCCATGGAAAATTTTCCATTAACTTTAATGACTTCAAGGTTTCACCCCTGCTGTGAAGCTGATTTATCATTGGTACAGGGCATTTTTAACACAAAAGCCATTGCTAATGCCAGAAATATGACATTGCCTGGACTGAGTGAGAGGCTTAGGGGTTTTTCCTTCATTTATGAATAATATGTCTGTTAAAACAGCCTCTAATAATGAAATCACATTCTGGTATAATGATTAACTTGAACTTTTAGAAAATTTTCTTCTTTGAATATTGTGGAGGGAACAATAGTTGAAATAATTTTGATGTGTAGTAGTGTGAAAATAATTGAAGTGGGAAACTTTACTTTTACAGAATTTCACAGAATCACAGAATGTGTTGGGAAGACGGGACCTTAAAGTTCTTCTAGTTCCAACCTCTCTTCCATGGCCAATGACACCTTCCACTATATCAGGTTGCTCAAAGCCCCATCCAGCCTGATCTTGAACAATTTCAGGGTTGGGGCACCTACAACTTCTCTGGGCATTTGGTTCCGGAGTAACCACTTCAACCAGTAGTATCTCTTAGTTGGCAATTACCTGTAGAAAACGTCAATGAGATGCGAGCCAACATGCAGGTTTCAGTGGCAACCTCATTATAAATCTCTATGCCTCTTTTTAACATTGTTTAGAAAATGAGAGAAAGTTAGGGAAAATGTGCAGCAAAAGGATTAATTTCTTGTGCACTCTGCACATCATTAAAAGGACATATTTTTACTAGCGATCTGTTAGGGACACTTGCAGCTAGTCAGAAATTGGCCTCACGAACCCTAGGGTGCACTTACTACATTTACTGAAGGAAGGGTTAAGCACGGGACGGGACCTCCGCCTCCTTGTCCCGTGCCCAGACTGGCCTGTGCCCCGTGTTTTCACCCTTCCGCCGTTGCAGCTGCGTTTGCAGGCGGCAGATGTGGTTAGCTGAGCTCCAGAAACTGCGGGTTGTATGGAGCATCTCCAGACCCTGCCCGGGAGCCCTCTGTACTCCAGCGGGGGGGCTCGCCGCCGCGGCCAGGAAGATTTTGCCCCGGTCGCCGCTGCCGAGCCCGGTCCGGCCCGTGCTGCAGTG
>VYXD01016169.1:358026-399502 GCA_013397195.1 Hylia prasina
GGAACGCGCCGGGGCCGGGGCGGCTGCAGCAGCGCATCGGCGGCTAAAGGAGCCTTATCAGCAGCTAATCGGCCCTAGGAGCTGCCCACACCGTGGGAAAGGATCGCTCTGCCACCCTCCTTCTAACATCTCTCGATAAACCCGCAAACACCCCCACCTTCTTGGATCAGGGTATAAGAGGAATTTCAGACATCTATTTCGGGTCTCGTGGGGAGTGCCTGGGGGAGCTGGGGGTGTTTAGTCCGGAGAAAAGCAGGTTCAGAGGGGATCTTATTGCTCTCTACAACTACCTGAACGGAGGTTGTAGAGAGGCGGAGCTCAGTTTCTTCTCCCAGGTAACAAGAAACAGGATGAAAGGAAATGGTTTCATGTTGCACCAGAGGAGGTTTAGATTGGATGTTAGGTAGACTTTCTTCAATGAAAATACTGTCGAGCATTAGAACAGGCTGCCCCTAGAAGTGGCTGAGTCACCATCCCTGAATGCGTACAAAAGACGCGTGGACAGGGACGTGGTTTAGTGGTGGACTTGACAGTATGGGGATAACTTTACGTTCCTGGAAGTTTTTGCCCAACCAAAACGATTCTATGATTCAAATGCATAGCAAAAACATACTACTGACAGTGTTGTAGAGATCAAAGTAACTTCTGACAATCTAGACGTTGGTTTGCTGCAGTGACTGGGACTTCCTTTGGTTTGAAACATATTCCAAAAAGCCTGTATATATAAGTGCATGGAAACTGAAATTAATGTTTTCTGAGGTAGCCTCTCCTACAAGGATGGATATTCTAGAGGGGATTTAATTTTGAGCTTTTTCAAGAGTAAAATTATAAATATGCCTCCAGTGCATCACTTAAATCTTACATGAATATAAAAAATATTCTAAGACTATCTTGTTCAATTTTCCATCTGCTTAAATGCAGCTTGCCTACCTTTATCTTTTTAACTACTTAATGACTTTTTTTGCTACTAGTAGAATCTGTGTAAAAGAAGTCCCATCTTTGTCCTTTTCTTTGGTTAATAGCACAGCAAAATCACTCATTAAATCAGAGCATGCCTAAATATAGAGCTGTAGCATAAACCTGAGGAGATAAACAGTGGACTGCAGCTTTCTGTTTTTGGATTTCTCTTTTTGTTTGGATTCCTCTTTTTGTTTGGATTCTAATAATGATTTTCCCATCATAATCAATTTAGCTCAAAACTTCTATATTTATTGCTTAGAAAAGAGTTAAGGAAGACTCTTGTATGACAAAGCACATGGTTTTTGTTCTAGGCTGAACAACCCACAAGCATCATATTGTCACTTCAGTTTTCTTTTACCCTTTTGAAAAAAAAGTGTGGTAGTGATTTAGCATTAATGAGAACTACTTTGCTATAAGATTCACCTGCATATAGAGATGCTGATTTGCACAGGCCACATACTTCAAAAAACCTTCATCTCCTGTTATAAACCCCCACCAGTAAAAATCTCCCACTGTGGGAGATTAGACATGAATCTCAACCCAACTTCCCAGTAGCTTCCTGACCTCCAATTTCATTTACACTTCTATTTTTTACTCATCTGAGGAAATATTTATGTATATGAAAATACACTAGTTGATTATAAAAGACCTATCATAAAATCACAGACTTTCATTTTCCTTTCTCTTAGTTGTTTCTTTTCCTTTCTTAAGGCATGTTCACATCATCAGTGTTGTTTAGACTGGGGAATTGTAATACATGTCTCCTGCCTTTGTGACATAGAAGAGGCATTTGCACAGGGCTTTTGACAAACAAATAGGTTTTAAAGCATAACAAACAAAAAATGCCCCAAACCAACAAACAAAAAACCCACAACCCAATGGAACTAAAACCAAAAGACAAAGAGAAAAGCCATGCAAGTATTTATGTTGCTTAAATACTTTGTAGAGAAATGTGACTTCCATCTGGAATTAGAAACTTATAAGGTACTTTCCATTTAAACACAAGCAACCAGCTTCTTTCTCTGAAATTATGGCCTTTTTCTTTTGAGCTCCCTTACACTTGAAGATGTTTATCACCCATGGTCTTTAGTAGATCAGTTAGGTATCTTAGGCAGTGTTCATACAACACATTAGTCAAACAGACCAAGATCTTGAACTTGTCATGAAATTTTGTTAGTGTGCAGAGGAAGTTCCAGTTATTTACAGCAGCCTGTGTTGCCAAGGCATTCTAAACCATTTAGTACAGGCAGCTTCAAAATTGCTGCTCAAGAACCTTGCATCACTATGGTTTGACTGAAAAGTGTCTCAGAGCAGATTGATAGCTGTCTGCATACCATATGGTTGTCTTTCTGTAAATTATGTAGATCACAGTTTGAACCGAGTCTTTTACATCATGTCAATAAAGAAAACTGCAGTGTGCAGCTGAACTCTCCCCATCAGTACTGATCTGTCTACTGAGTTCAAATATTCTTTGTTTTATCAACTCTCTGATGCAACAGTGAAGCCCCTTCTCATTTTTTCATAATATTCTCAGCTAAATGCTTTAATCATGTACTAATTGAAAAGACGTGATAAAAAGTATTAGTGGAAGAATTTATTTTTCTGTTAAGAGTCTATAAGCAAATATTCCTGTGCTTCTTCAGGTTTTAGAATCCCCCTTTCTTCTGAGGTCCCGTGCTTTTAGGAATCGTATACTTCATAGGACCTAATTCTGGTAAATGCAGAAAGATACGCTGACAAAGCCTGAGGAGGCCTCACTTTAAAAACGTTGCAGAAAACAGAGACAATGGGATAATCTTAAGTAACAATTTAATGAAAATAGTAACTATTATGATGTCTTGTTTCCTTCAAATTTTATCAATTGAGAGATTGCCTTGCTTTAGAGTATTTAATATCACTTCTGCTCTGAGTTATATTTGCTTATGTTCCCATTCAAGTCTTCAGGACCTTCACAGGTAGGATTAAAATGCAAAGCACAAAACAACTTTCGAAGTATAAATTGTTGACAATGCCTGTGACAGAAATTTTGGAAGAGTGATATGGGTTTTCTTTCTCTCATGAACAACAAAGGGTAGAAAAAGTGGTACCTCCTAATATTATACCTCACACATTGACAGGCCCCAGCACAACATACATATACATGGTATATGTTATTTATTTCGAAAAAGCTAGAAAAACAGTATGATGGCAACATAAAAAATGACATTACAACCTCCTTAGAATTCCTCTGTTCCTGTAGACCTTTCTGTCTTCTTCTGCTGTATTAGACAAAGCCTGAAAGCCTGCCTGCCTGCCTCCAGAGGGGTGCACAGAGGGTGCCTTCAGATACACAGCCTTGCTTTGCAACTACCCTAGAGTATATTTATGGAATGGTGAGTTTATACTTGCTTATTGACCATGGCAGCATGCAGAGTGACGGTTCTATATTTATCCAATTAAAAAAAAAATTAAAAATATCAAATGTGCAATAGAGAACTTGCAGAAGCAGATAAATTAAGGGTGGAGTAGGCAGAGCCACATCAGATGTCACTGCACACCATACTTCATCCCTTATTAGTGTTCCCAACCACTTTTATAGTGTCATCTCGGGTAGGTAATGAAGGGAACCTGAGTTCATGGCACTTCAGACTTGGATGTGTGTGTAGTTAGGGCAGATGAAAAATCTGTGTACAGGATATTTCCTTTATACATTTCAGAATCTAAAGAGCAAGGTTGTACCATGCAAAAAAAATCCACAAAGCCTGGCTTGCCTGGGTCTGATTTACATCTTCAAAGCTGTACTTAGAATTTTGATGGTTAAATTTGTCCTCATTTAGCCACTTGTTTTAAAATAATGATTTTCTATATAAAAAATATTATTGGCCAGATGGTACTTTTTATAAAGTACAATTACAGTGTTGTATAAATTACTGAAATGACTGAATACATGATGTTATATAAACACCTGATTTTCTTTTTTTTTAAACCTTTTATACAAGGGATGTAAAGTACTTTATTAACAGTAATACTTGAATGCAGACTTATCTACTCTCCTGTTTACTGTGTCTCTTCTCTGCCTCCTGCTCTCTTGTTCCAGTAGTTACAGCTCAAATTAACTCAGTGCCACAAGCCTGGCTCTTGATCTGGGACCTACCTGGCCATGAGTGGCTGATAAATGTTCGGTGGGCATCTGCTGAGCACAGTCTCCAAACAGGAGAGGGATGGTCATCCTTTTAGAAGGAAAAATGTGAATTTCCTCAAGTCATGTCCCACCCAGTCTTCATCATTTCAGCAAGTTTATTTTTACCTGATCCAAAGGATGGGGTGTAATTGTTTCACAGGAAATATGCAGAGAAAATTGCAGTTGGAAACTCCACATTCTGAGTAAGAAGGTTACATCAAGGATGCTAAAAATAGAATAGAGGTTTTGACTTTTTTTTTTCTTTCTAAGAGTTATACAACACCTCAATGGCAAACCAGAGGAGAAAACCCTAAACTACCAAGAGTGATCCCTTTCCAGGTCATGAGCCCAACACTCCCTAAGAGCCAAGGTTAATATTTATCTATGCCCTGTGGCAGTAATTTCGAAGGTGTTGATCTTGGGGATTAATTACTGCTTTAAAAAGGCAGTTAACAGTTTAAACAACATTTTTATTGGCATACAGAAGTTAAATGTCTGGTAGTGTGCTGATGGGTTTATGATGATCAAAGTGAATTAAGAGTTCATCTTTGAGTTACATGCTATTGGAGGCACTGGGTCATTTGAGTGCCCTGGGTTAACATATGTGAGATGTTCAGTAAGTGCTGTACACTTAGAAAAAAATTTAAATTTTAAATATTGTACTTCAAACCATTTTGTGTTCTATTCATATAATATGAGCTGCAATTAAGCTCTCAGGCTACTGGTGCTCCAGTGACCTGGTCCCTAAGCACACTTGTTCCTGTGGACACAGTCCAGGCTCTGGTGCTCATTTTTCAGAGCTGGTTTTCCGAGGGATACAGAAGAAGTATTGCTGGGGTGTCACAGGTCCTACACTGTACTGTGTTCACAGAAGTGGCTGAAGAACTGGCTGCAAATCTCATTATACATTTAAATGTTTGTATTCAATACAGTTGCTACAGCATTTATATGATGACTGGCATTAGGGGAAATGAAAGATATTTGTAGTTCCATTATCTCCATTTTTACAGCTGTAGTTATTGGGCATTTTGAGAATTTCAGTGTGACTAGAAGCATGAGACCTATATTCTGGCCACCTGCTGTAGGTGCCAATCTCAAAAAGTGTGGCTTTGTCTGCTTTCTGTAGGGAACCACTATCCTACAGCATCCTGTGGAGTGGTTTTACACCCAGCACTGGGTACGTGTGCCAGAGCAGGTTGAACAAAAGGGCTAGAGAGATTCTCTGAAGGGAAGGCAGCACTCACTCCCTGTGACTGCAGTGTGACATGGGGACATCTGCACCATGGGGTTAGAGACATGCAGTGCAATGCCTGTGCCTCGGTACTAAGAATACCCTAGTCCCCAGCACACGGATTCCCATCTCTGTTTTCCAACTCTGTTCAAAAATACTGCCTCTGAGTTCTATTAATGACTTGAGTCTAGCAGGCCAATTAATCAGAGCCAATTTTTGATATGTTTCTCCCATGTAAAATTATGACAGCTTGCTAAGTATAAGATGAGTGCATCCTATATTTCACCCAAGACGTGTGACACGTGGATGCAGTGAGGCTATTTAGTGCAGTGCAGCTGGTGTGCCTTGCTGGTGCGATTCCACGGAAAGCTGCTCATAAACCATAGCTAGCCTCTTGCCTCACTGCTATTTATTTGTGTTGTCTGGCTTCTTGTTTCCTAATTAAAAATGACATGTACAGTTGGGGAGAAGCTGATTGGTCTCTTAAAATAATTTTGACCAGTTGATTGAGGTTTCTAGTTAGTTAATGATGAATTTTGGTATTATGGGGATGCTGCCAGAATGTCGCACAGAAAGCCAAGACTCTGCCTCGCATACACATATGGAATGTGAAACCAGAAGCTATTTGCAAAAATAAATAATAGGTGTGGGGAGAAACATACACTATAAAATATAAGATATATTTTATTTATAAATCACCTTCTTAAATAAGAAATACTTGCAATTCCTATTTCCAGACTGTCTGTGCCTCTCCCTTTCCATGTCTGCACTGCTGTTTATTTACCTCTCATGCCTCACCTCAGAATCCTGGTGGCTTATTCCTGCCTTTTTCTCTGCTATATTTGTCATCCAGTACCTAGCTCTTAGCTGCTGGGAATGAGTGAATAAATAGATTGAATGTAAGGAAGCTGCCATGGTTTTAGGGACTGCAAGGACCTAAATAGATGGAAGTTCAATATGGCAGACTTGCTATCAAAGTATTCCATCAGTATTTGACTTGATTCCTGAAAATGCGTGTAGTAATACAGATATATAATCTATCTGTCCTGTAGGAGAAAGAACTCGACATTGATTCTCTTTCAGAGAAAACGGTAAGATTTTAAGGATTTATTTTTTGCAAAATCTGAGCTTGTCAGACCTGTGATAGGTTGACATAGTCATGGTTAGCTTATATTTCCTATAGTTTCAATTGACATGCAACTTAATGTTGTCTTTCACTAGGTTTAGAAGAAGGTTGTCAGTATTTTTGGGTTTGTTCCATTTATTACATTCAAAGTGTTTTCTCTTAGCTGGGAATTCTGTAGCTTCCAAGTGAGGTTGCCTATGCTATAAATCTTGCCGTGTCAAAAACTTCTATACTGTTCATGTTCTGCACTCTGCTTCCTTTCATACTATTTATCCTCTCCAGAACAATTACCAGCAAGCTGCTCCTGAAATCTGGAAAACTGGGCTGCTTGCACTGGGTAATATCATTACTATTGGCCTCTCCTGCTCCTGTTAGAGTCAAACTCTGGCCAAAAAGTTAAGCTAAGTTGGATGATTGCTGAAAGAACACATGGAATTGAATGTTGTTGAATCAATTCATGAAAAATAAAACATGGGTGAGAATGCAAAAGCTGCAAAATTGTGATTGCTCACTCTTGGGACTGAATTGCTCATTTAAAATGAAATACATTTTGGAAACATCATTGCATTTGTCACATTCTCCTTTTAAATAGACCTCTAAAACAATGATTTTAAAGTTGAACTCAAAAAAGAATAGCAATCCAAACTCTTAAACCTGTTTTCCCAGTTTACAGCTAAATCAAAAAATAGGTATTTCACCAACATAATTAACTATTAGCCTGTTGAAGATGAGTTTCATCCTTCTTTTGACTCAATGCAGAAGATGTGTTATGATTGTTCTAGGAAAGTGATAATACCAGACTTTTCACAGAAACTTGTAAAATGAAGATTTGGTGCATTCTCTGCAGCATTTTTGTCTTTATCTCTTGGTGTATAAATTATATCTCTTCCAGGCCATTTTTTTCTAGTCTCTTTGATTTGCAGGCTTTTTTCAAAAAGTATGTAGAAGTTAATCAGAGCTCCATAAAATCTCAAGAGAAAAAGGTTGATGTTCATAATTTCTACCACAGTATTATATCCAATAAAATTAATTTCCTGTGGATTATTTTATCTAAGTCTATTCTAGGTAAAAAATTTAGGAAAATCAGTCTTAATCAGAAAAACCCATCTATGTTTCAAGTAATAAGCCTATATTCTTTCTACATGTACTTTAGCCAAATAGTTAAATTCTTGTAGAACATAAATACTGAGAATGGACCTGAATTATGTCCTTTTCTACGTGAAATGTTTTATATTTTAATTTTAAATATATCATAGAACAGCAAAGACCGACTTTTGCAGTTGGTGGCTCAGGGTGTCATTGAAGTTGGTAGGGAGTCTGGCTGATGTGTGTCAACCAGCAGAAGAAATCAGAATATGAACTCATGTTTTACTATGAATATACAAACCCCAAAGGACCAGAGTCTGATTCCTGCCTCTCTCCATATCAGGCAGTAGAGGGATTTATATCTGGGGCTCACCTCCATATGCTCTGACCATCCCTGTCAGTGGCATCATTTCTCTCTTTGCTGCAGTTGCTGAGTTGGAAGGTCTGAGCTATAGAGAGGTCTGTGAGGGAAAGACGTTGTGATAGGACAGAAAGATTGAGCTCACTGGAGCATCCTGCTCAGGAAGGGTGGGTACATCTCCTATTTCTTCTATGTAAGAAAATGTAAGAGATTTTTCAACCTATATTTTGTCCCGTGTCTCTAATAATTATATATCTAGTTCTCCTCAGAAACAAGACTTTTTAAGCACCTGAATCAGAATATTGGTTTCCGTTAGAGAAGAAAGCTGCAATCTTAAGAATTTGAGTTAAGACTCCATAAGAAAGTTGTTAATTTGCTAGTCCATAGAGTCTGAAGAAACCTCAGTGGGTTTTTTTTTTGTTATTAAGTGTTCAACTTTTACCAGCATTTTGATTTTTTTTTCATTTACACTTGACTAGGGGACTGCAATTATTCCTTTCATAGGCAAATCACACTATTGTGGTTCCCACTTTGTGACCTCAAGAACAGATGCACACGTGGAACCGCACTTGAGGCTACATGTTAAATTAAGTCAGGAACTGAAGGTAACACACCAATGGATTGCTGTCCATCCCCTGTATTCTCCCTGGTGAGCATTAAGACACAGAGATAATTCACAGAATAAGTAAATCATTCAACCAAACAGCACTGCTGATAAATAATTTCCGCCAAACTGCTCTTTCAATTAATTTGCAACAGAAGGCACATTCCCATGATAGGACTGAAATGCCTGTAGGCATACAAAATATCTTTCTTTTAAAACCAGGCAGTTTTCTGGTTTTGTCTAGGCTTTACAGGGGAAGATTACTGTTGATCTTTTCATTAGGCATTTTGATTAGGGCGTGTATTTTTATCATTTTGAAACAGAAACATCATACCCACTGTGTTCCATTACTGTGTATCCTCCTCTTTGATAGTTTTGGGGGTTGGTCTTTAACTGAAGTATCCAGAAATTTTAAAAATAAGGGACAAAACTTACCCTAAACAGATATGAAGAAGATGCTTGTAACACTCTCTCCTTCTCCAGGGAATGAGAGCAAATTTAACAGAAGTAATCTCTGTGCTTTGTCTCTACATGCATAAGATCAAAGACTGCCTATGAATATAAGAACAATTTGATTTTTCACATCGTGAAAATAAGTTTTTAGGCAACATCTACCTCTCTCATCTGCCATCATATTGGAAAGAATCCAATAAAGCTTCTCTGTGAGACAAAATTCGGACAGGTTGTACAGAATAAACTGTAGCTCAGCTGTTTCTGTAAACCACCATCTTCATCTAAAAGCTGCTTTTTGCTCCTCTCTTAATGCTCACAGCTGTTTACTTGTTCTCAGGTGTGAAATCAAATGCTGGGAGAGCAGGGCTGGGCTGAAGTGTGACTGAGCACCCATCACCATGTTCCTTTGAAGGAAGAATCTGGCAAGCAGCACTATGTGGGATCATGCCTTAAGTATGCACATGTGAGAATACGAACTTTAGTCCTGAGGAAAAATTTATCTGAGATGATTACTTGCTTTTTCCCTGGAGAGCAAGGAAAGAAAGGTGTTGTATGCTATGAATAACTGAGACCATCTCCACTGAAGTAACTGGAGAAGCATTAGCACATATCCAGTCAGGGACTGGATCCCATTAGACTTAAGATCCCATTTTATTTGCTAGAATTTGTATGTGTTGAATGAGGTTCTTTGGAATGTGCTACACAAAGAATAAATGTTTTGTGTTCTACTACTGGTTTACTGAGAGAGAAAATCTTGCTCATTATACCCATACTCAGAAGCCACTCTGCACTGATTTCCCATACACACCAAGGAGGCTGAGTTGGAGTAATTCCAAGTACTGTGTGTGACATGATGCAACCTTATTGCAACTCATCTGCAGCAATAACACATATTGCAGCAGAAATGTAAAGAAAAAGAAATAGATTTTGGTTTCCCAGAATTTATAATTGAACCCTGAGCATGCATATGCATTGGTAAAAGCCACAAAATTACATTCATTTGAGATATGTAGGAACCAACATCACATAAATATAACCTTTATCTGCATGTTGAATTCCTATTTATTTTGCCTTGTAGGATTGATTACATAGTGAGCTATAGTTTTTGCATAGCTGTTAAATAAACAATGGATTTGAGACTTTGCATGGTCTGGGAAGGAAGCTGCTGGATCCATCCCTTCCCTGTTACACACAAGGAAAAGTTCAAGGAATACAAAACTAATCATTGTGATGGAGGAAGTGGTTTTAGGAAAATAAAGAACCTTTTAAACACGTCTCTACTCAGCTTCTGGTTGAGCAACTGTGCAATCCTGGGTAAATCATTTAGATTTTATCTGTAGGATATAATGTTAGATCCTGCAGAAATACCACAGTGACTTTGACTGACCTGTGAGAACTATTTTTTTCCTCATCTCACTGAAATCTTCAGTTCTTGCAAAGCTGGGACATGTCACATAGATCACGTGGTACTGGAATAATGAACTGTATATTATTAAATCAGGTATAGGAAAGACATCAAACCACTGAAACTGTTGAGCAAGATTTTTTTTTTTTGACTGATTGGTTGGTTTGTTTTTGAAATGAAAAAGAAAACACTTTAATAGGAATAAGGAACTTTAGGAAATAAAACCTCCTCTTATTTCTGAATCTGTTGTCCTCAGATAAAATGGAATTCCTTAAAAAATTGCAATGTGTAATTAAATGGAATTAGATCTGTAGATCTGTAGATCTGGAAAAAAGATTTTTTCAGTATTGGTTGTTGCACTTCTGCCTGTGTACGCAGGGAACTACGAGTATGTCAGGGAGGAGTGTAAACTGAACCTGGCCTGGTTGGTTCAGTGTGTTTATCAACATGACTTGCTCTGTGTTTGGGGAAACAACAAGCTGACCTTTCTGGTCCCTGTGTTACAAGACTGGGAATATCTGTGATTCTAGTTAGGGACCCTGGTGAATAGTTCTGACTCTGGGGTCAGCCGAAGCAGCCCTAAAACTTGCTGAGTTTCTATGTAGCCAACAGAGCTGCTGCTGTTTCAAGGAGCCCTTGAAAATATTTAAGTGCATCCTATCACAATTCATGAGTCCCTTTCTGTGCCTCCCAGTAGGCTAGAAAGGCTGCACACTAGGAGTGACAGTGGTTCCTGGGCTTCCACCAGACTCCTGCCATCCCTTCCTTGCCTCTGTGTGAGATCCCACGTGTTTGGATGCACAAGATGTCTCAGAGGCACTTCTCCTCCAGCTCAGATGTGGACAGTGCATGGGTGGGGGGAGCTGACCCTCTTTAGCAAGGAAGCCTCAGTGCACTGTGCTGGTAGGAGATGCTGTGGCTGCTGCATGGTTCTGCCACATCTCCTGCTGTGACACCTGACAACTGCTCATTGCCCCTGATCCATCCATTTGGGGCCTGGGGTAGGGGGTCTGAGAGGCAGGTGCTGTGGTAGGGAACTAAGCTGGAGACAAACAAGCAAATGTCAAAGATTGCCTGGTAATTCTGCATGGTCCTTGAAGATCTTGATGGCTGTTATCCGTCAGGAAGAAGGGGACAGAAAGGGAAGGAGAAGCCACCTCAAGCCAGCAGGAAGGGCCATGTAACAGCAGCAAAGTGACCCAGCTCTTCTGTGAAACCCTCATCTGAAAAACATCAATTGTAAATTTGCAGTCTCACTTCTCCACATTTGCATGTGAATAAATCTGATGCTTAAAAGCTTTGCAGAAAATGAATGAGGCATTTGTGCAAATGTGTGTTCATATTTGAAAATATCAACTAAAAATCTAGGAAGCCTTTGTACACCCACCTTTCCTATCCCTCTTTCAGCTTCTCTGAGGCCCTTTCATAAAGTACTCTTTTTTACTTACAAGAAAAGCATGCATTGTTGCCGTGTTTGTGCTCTGGTATTTTTGCTTTGCCTCAGAGGGAATAGCTGCTTTTTTGCTAACCCTTCAGCTCAGTGTCTGATCATACACTTTTCTTCCCTTTTCATCTCTGATCTTAGGTGAGCAAACACCTTAGAGATACATTTCATAATTGTTACAAAAACAGTTTAATAAACTACAGCAGCATTAGTTCTGATGGTGGTGGTGAGTTATGGGAAGTCCTGTATGTGAGGAAGAAAACAAACTAAGAAGTTGATTTTCAGAAGCAAAAAAACAAATGTGAAGTTGGCCTGAACAATTCAGAGGTGGAAGGATATTCTGATTTTGCTCAAAGCAACAGCAGCATTGATGCTTTACTTTTAGCTTTGTATTCTTCCCTTTTTTTCTGCCTCTCTATATATTGGATATATAAAAAATTTAGAGAAACATATGAATTTATCTTTTTTTAAATTTTATTGTGGGGAATATTACTTATTGGTTCAAATGCAGTGGTTTCTTTCCAGATGCAAGATATTATGCAGTTTGAGTAGGAATCGCTTGCACGGGAACAGGTCAGATGCCTGGCTAAATATTCCAGGCAGTTCTTTTAGAATGACATTGTAGTTGTGATACAGGTCACAATTACATGAGCACTGAGGTTGTTTGCACTCAGTATTTGTGCAAGTAGGTCTCCTTGATTTTTTTTTTTTGGTGATGCACTATTCTATTGCTATTTAAAAAACTACTCACTTCCATGAGAAATATTATGCAAAGTGCTCCACATTAGTTTTGGCTGATATTTATTTAACAACAACAAATACTAGTGCAGGAACTCAGATCCAAATTCCTCTGAATTTCATGAATATTCCAGTCTTGTTTATAATCTGTGCATTTTTTATTTGTCTCTAGCAAATACCAAGGCGTTATTTAAGATGGTTTCTTAAGCAGTTATCACAGCCTTCTGAGGAAGTTGTCCCAGAGAAAGTTTCCACATGTAACAGGGGGTATAGCCCAGACTTGAAAATTAGTGTTATGCAAGTGATAACTATGCAGTGGTACAGAAGTTAATCTGGAATAATTCAGTCACCATCTCTCACTGGTTTTTAATTAACTACCTTAGTTTAGATACCAAACACAGAAAATTATTATCCTTCTGAAATGCCTTTTGCGATTACTATTTGGCAACTTTAGTTTCAATATATGATGTAAAACAGCTCTCTGAAAACTGTTAAAGAAACACAATTGTCTTAGAAAATTAGATAAACCTAGTGAGGGTTAAACTTAACTTTTTTTCCTGTAAGTGTCATTCGCCCGACCTAGAATTCTTTAATAGATACAGAGCAGAGCAGAACTGAAAGTATTTTTAATTTCAGTGCTTTGTATATTTACAGAGGGATTACAACAAACTTCTACACTTTATCTACATTTTAATAGGTCAGTGAGAACATATGAAGTGTATTAAGGTGGACTGACTGACTTATTAAAGTTACGTGAATTCGCCCAAAGCCCCCAGCAGTTGTGTGCAGCAGGGGCTGGGCAGACATGCATGATTGAGGTCATGCATCCAGCCAGTTTGTAAGATGATCCCTCTGTACTGAGCCATCAGCCATCCTTAGCATAGGGGCGCACTCATACACGCATTCCTGTCAAGTCATCTTGTGAAAGGCTGCTTGCTTCCAGCTTGGCTTGAAAGTGCAACCTTAATAAAACTCACTGAAGCCTGAGAGAAAATAGCAGTTCTGCAGCAGATAGTGTAGGGGAAAGAGACTGGGATATGCATATGCAGCTGACTAAAGCAGGCTACATGCTGGACTGGAACAGAGAGGAAACAATAAATCTTAGCTACTATGCAATAAATATTCCCAATTTTAACTAAGGAAGCTATCCTCACAGTGAAATTAAAAAAACAAAACAAAACAAAACCAGTTTATCCAAGCTTGATTGTTCAAGTGTGCTGCTCTGCTCCTTTTTCCAAAGACTTTAAGGGAAATTCAGAACAAATTTAAAGAAAGGGAAAGAAAAAGTTTTTCTTAAAGCAGGAAAGGAAAGTAATAATAACATGTCAGTTTTCTTTTCCTTTGCTTTCCTGGCAGTGATTCTTGCTCTTGTAGGCTGTACTAACCAGCGTCGGGGTCCAGAAGGCAGTGGGAGAAGATTTAACCGGGTTCAGCACGGGCAGTGCACCTACACTTTCATTCTGCCAGAACAGGATGGGAACTGTCGTGAAAGCACGACAGACCAGTACAACACAAATGCTCTTCAGAGAGATGCTCCTCACGTGGAACAGGATTTCTCTTCCCAGAAACTGCAACATCTGGAACATGTGATGGAAAATTACACTCAGTGGCTGCAAAAAGTAAGTGTTTCTTTTTTTGTTTCTCACAAAATGATTTTTTGGGGGGATGTTTATGCTGTTCAAAGTTTTCCTTAATTTCTATGAGAACAGAAGTAATAAGGATTGATATAGTTCTTAACTGTCTGGGAGAGAAATGTTTTAGCCAGAGTGCACCCATCCTAGTGACATTGCTTCTGGGGCTGAATTTTCTTCACTTTAGTGAAGGATGTGACTTCTTAAGCCTTTTTTCAAGAAACTATGGATGTGTGTGAGTCGGAGAACACAAAAATCCTCCAAACACTGCTGACAGAACTTACTAAGTTCTTACAAGCTCTACTTATAGTTCACATATTCAGCTCAGATGTCATGCAGGATACCTGCTACTGTGACAGCAAAAGGGAGCTTTTAAAAAAATCAGCATTTAAGGGCACTGGATTAAGAATATCACTGTTCCTCCATAAACAAATCCTGTAATACTATTCTACCCAGCTGACTGCTGGAAAGAAACAGGAAAATATATAGGCATTCACATTTCTAAAACTTTTCAGTAAACATTTTTAACCATGTTGAATACACTGGTCTTGAAACAGCCTGCTTCAATTTGTTTTTATATATGTGCATTCTTTCCTACAAAGGGGAAAATAGGTTTCAAGGTGTTGCAGTAACTTAATAGAAGTAATTATTTTTATGAAGTTTGGGTCTGAAAGGCTTCAATATGTGAATAATTTCACTCATATGAGCAGTCTCAGTCACCTTAGCATGATTACTTACGTGTGTAAAATTACATGCCTTGCTGTCCATATCTTGGTAAAGAAAATGCTTTGGGGTAGCTGACCAGTTAAAATAAACAGTCTGTGTATAGCTATTTGTGATATTCCCATTCACATGCTGCCATTTTGACCTGGTAAAACTTAGAAAATTGCACAACTGAGTGATGCAACTAGTCATGTATTCTGGTACAAGAACACTGCTGTATGTACCTATTTGAGAGATACATGATTTAACTCCAAAACAAGTCCATACTAAGAATGAAAATCAATAAAACTCTAATGAAGGCTCTACTAGCTGGGCTGAAACTTCACATTAGCAGAGTTGCTGCTAACCTATCTCATTTGCAAGTTTTTTTTCATCCAGACAGTGTATAAGACATAAATACATTAAAAAGCATATGCAGCCCCCCACCTCCCTAACTCTACTAGAATTTTTAGAGAGGATTTCCTGATTTTTTGGTAAATTATTTGTTCTCTTGCATATCTGACCATAGCAAGAGAGAAAAGATTCTGCGTGGAAAACTTAACCAAGCATATAACTTTTAAACTACTTCCCTCAATTTTAGCGTCTTGATCTACCTTGGGGAATAAAGAGCTGGAAATAAGTGGATGTTTTATGTAGAGGAAAAGAAATTATTTTACTGTGCCTTGGCAGGCTGAGACAAGCACTAAAAAGAGGAAAGTTGTTTTCTGTTTTTATACACATATGATTTTACTTGAGGAAATTGCCTGCTGAATCATGCTTCTAAGACTTATTCTGTGTTTGTCCACTAGAGACTGAACTAAGATCACTCTTTCATTGAACATGAGGAAATATGAGTCTCTGGGGTGTGAATGTCTGAGGGTTAGTCCTCTCACACTTTGGAGGGAAGGGATTAAACAGGTAGGAAGCCCAGTGAAAGGGGTTTAAAATCAGACTGTTTTCTTCTGCAATGATTGTAAAACTGGCTGAGAGCAGAACTATTCCCCTTCTCCTTTCCTTCCCAGCCCCCAATGCCCTGCTCCCAGGGGTTAGCATAAAACTGGGATTATGCATGTATCCCCATGTGTCAGTTTTCCTTGGAATGAAAGGACCTGCTTCTCTGTGTGAAGGACCATGTCTCACTCTGAACAAATGAGGCTGATGCAGCTCCTTTATAGCATCTCTGAATACTGAATTTGCTTTGTTGCTGTTGCCACTACAAAGCATCTCAGCCATAACTCATTTCCTTTCAAAACATGCATAATGCTCAGCTGTAATGAATATATTATGTAGGTATCTCACATCTTGTTTTTATACTCTGCATTTATTTTTCTCCCTAAACTTTCTACACTAGACAGCATTTTGCAATGCACCTGCTGTGAATGAACTAAAGAATAATTAACAGTTGCAGGTCTTATACTGGAAGAGAATACATATAATCAGAAATAACGTTTAAAAATTTTAGAAATAGTCTGACTTACATAAAGGAGTTATGTTTATACTTCAGGTAATATATATAACTTTTAATAAAACTTTGCATAGCCAATGTTTGGCGAAGTGAATTATTTCCTCAGCACAAATTCTCCCCTGTGATATTTAAAAAATACTTACAGTGAAAATTTTTAAGAACCATGGCTTGCTTAAATTTTAATTTAAAATTTTTATTTAATATCCAAATGATCAAATTCCTAGAAGCAAAACAATATACTCTTCCATAAAAAAAGTTTTTTTTTTCTTAATGCAACATTGATTCTTTGATGATCTACAAGCTTGATTGTAGATAAAAATCCCCTTGCTTGGGGAGCCAATTATAGGCAATTAAGGCCCAGCCTTGTCCATTAAAATTTGCATATCTATAATCAGAGTAACTGGGGTTGGTTGACAAACCAGGGACATGGCAAAATGCTCTGCACAGAAACTATGGGGAAGAAGATGACTTGGTAAACATTTTTAGAGATTTTCCAAGAACTGTTTATTTTAATACTGGATAACTTTCCCCATTGTTTAAGCTTGGGTTTCATTTCTGCAATATGTTTATACTGATAGTTCAAAACAAACAGTTCATCACATTTTCTTTCTTGCAGTAACTGACTGGCTCACGTGATGCTGTTTGGTATTTAGTTGCAGTGTCTAAGTATTGCCAAAGAGGAGTTACATGAAATGTTATCATCATGTCTTGCTTAGGAAGTTGCTGTTGGCTGCTGAACTTACAGTATGGATGGACTCAATGTACATTCAGGATAGCTCTATAGATGAGTGTTCCATATACTTTTCCTGACATCTAAATGGTAGTAATAATTATTATAACAGTAATAAGTGATTTTTACATGATCCACTCTTTCTTTTCTTCTTGCTCATTATCTGAGCAGAGTACAACAAAAGTTTAAAAATATTGCTTAATGATAGTATTCTATCAGAAGCTAACACATACAAGTATTACAAGAAGGTAGATAGACTTAAACAAAAAACAAAACAAAGGAAAACAACTTCAATTCACTTCCTCTCCCTTCAAAGTGCCAGTGCTATTATATACTAGATACAACTGAGGAAATATGAAAATATGGTCTTTATTTGGTCATTAAAGATAGAAATTGTGAGCAGTTTTTATGGGATAGCTATAACCATTTGATAAAGTATATTCCCAGAATAATTGTACTAAATTATTTTTGTGGCATTTTTTGTGGTCTTTGTTGACTTCCTTATTTTGCAAAGTAACAACGCAAGTGTTCACCTAGGTTTCAAACAGGTAAGGGATCTAGGTTTTGAAGGGGCCTGTCATTATGTAGAAACAAATGGCTTTTGGAAAGAGCACTGTCTGTCACTGTGTGCTGTGGCTCCACTGAAAGTCTGCCATTTTGTCCTGTCTTTGCCATCAGGGCTTAACTACTGTTTCCTGCAACGAACTATAATATGCTTATATGTGTGGAGTGGCTGATTTTTGCCCTGGATTTTACGTGGTTTGGTGAAAATGGGAATGTCTGTCTTGCTGTGAAGCTGAGTGGAAATATGACACAGCAAGCTGACTGAAAATGTGACAGAGCCTGCCCTGAGCACGACAGATCTAAAGAGCTGTAATAGTGTCCTATCAGGCAAATTTATATTAATATAAAGATGCAGACTGTTGTGTGTGTGAAAATTTTTTCATATTAAGAAACTAATTTTCACTAGTTGAAGGGTCACAAGAAGTAGTAACTGTTCCATTTCATTTGTAACTATGTTTCATTGGGCATTTTGCAATGTAAAGTGACCTAAAAGTTCACATGATATTTGGATGCGAAGTGCACATTTGGATGTTAAGTGCACATCATGTGTCTTAACATCTTTGGATGTTAGGACACATGATGAACTCCTGCTATCTCTCACAAAGAGAAGGTGGTCAATAGATTTGGAATCTGTTCTTCTGCGTGTATGAGCATTACCAACAGAGCTGTGTAAAGAATGGTTTTCTGTTAAATCTTTCCTTTTTCAAGGTAGACCAGAGCTAAAAGAAAACAGTGAGAAAGTTTCATCCAAAACTGGGCACTAACTTCCTATTTGACATCCAGCTCAAACCAGTATTTATTTTTTAGACACTGAGGCTGCTTATTAATCTGGGTGCTCCTTTCTGCTTTGGAATCAATGAATTCTTATCTCCAAAGAACAGCCTCATCCTAGTGATATTTGAAGTGCAATCCCCACAAACATGTTGTGAAACAAATTAGTGGGATTTCTTAGTGTACTACTCAATGAGCAAGTATATATGTATAAAATCCAAATTTAAGGAGTAAAAATAACTTAATGGAAATAAAATGCTTCCAAGAAAATTTATGTTTGAGTGTAAATCCAAAATTGTTTATATAGCCCAAAAATCTATTGGCCAAAAGCATGCCTGCTTTTCAAAGCTTTATTAGTCAAATTGCTCAAGTCCCTGGAGTATTCTGGTGTACCCACAACAAAGAGGCAAGACTTCAAATGTGGAAATGGCTTTATATGATTGGGGAGTAATTTATTTGGCAATTAATTTTTTTAAGAAACAGAAGAATCATAGAATTAGACTGAAGGACATTTTCACATGTGGCCACATTTGGTAGCAAATTACTTAAAAAAATATTCCCATGCTTGGAGGGAAGGCTTTATCATAATGTTCAGTAGGACCTGAATGTGTTTATTTACAGTGATGACAGCCACAATTATGAATTTTCTGGTAACAATAAAATATTACATTTATTAGTCATCAGAATTATCCAACAGAGATGCCCGTTGGGAGACCTCATTTGGAACACTGAGAGCTTTTCCAAATTCAACTGATATACAGAAAATGCTGTGTCATTTTGAGGGTGCTGAGAACTCATTGTTCCCATTCAACCAAGCAACCTACTCCACAGTGCTGTGTGCTCTGGAAAAAAGAAAAGACTGCCAATTCCAACCTTTGACCAAACATCACCATGTCAACTAAACCGTTGCACTAAGTGCTACATCCAGTCATTTCTTGAACACCTTCCTGGACAGTGACTCCACCAACTCACTGGACAGCCTGTTCCCATGCTTAACTGCCCTTTCAGTGAAGAGTTTTTTCCTGATATCCAACCTGAACCTCCTCTGGCACAGCTTGAGGCCATTTCCTCTTGTCTTGTCACTTGCTGCTCAGGAGAAAAGGTCAGCCCCCACCTCACTACAACCCCCTTTCACACAGTTGTAGAGGATGATAAGTCCTCTTTAGCCTCCTTTTATCAAGGCTAAATTACCTCAGCTCCTTCAGCTGCTCCTCATCCAACTTACCTTTTAACTATACCAGCTTTACTGCCCTTTTCTGGACCTGCTCCAGCCACTCACTGTCCTTCTTGAATTGAGTGGCCTGAAACTGGACACAGCACTCGAGGTGTTGCCTCACCAGTGCCCAGTTCAGGACAACAATCCCTGCCCTGATCCTGCTGGCCACACTGTTGCTGATCCAGGCCAGGATGCCATTGGCCTTCTTGGCCACCTGGGCACACACTGGCTCATGTTCAGCTGCTGTCACCGAGCACCCCCAGTTCCTTTCCCACTGGGCAGCTTTCCAGCCACTGTTCCCACTACAGGGGGTTGTTGTGACCATAGGGCAGCACCAACACTTGGCCTTGTTTAGCCTCATATAGTTTGCCTTGGTCCATAGATCCAGCCTGTCCAGATCCCTCTACAGAAACTTCCTACCCTCCAGCAGATCAACACTCCCATTCAGTGCAGCCTGTGAACATACTGAAGATGCACTTGATCCCCTCATCCAGTTCATTGAAAAGGTCATTAAATAGGACTGGCCCCAACACTGCGCCCTGGGAACTGCATGAGTGTCTGGCTACCAGCTGGAAGTAGCACCATTCACTATCACACTCTGGGCTCCATCTTAGAGCTAGTTTTTAACCCAGCAAAGAATGCACCTGTCCAAGTCATTGGCTGCCAGCTTCTCCAGGAGAATGCCAGCTACCCAAATAGATTTTTCTTTGCTGTGGGGAATCTCTTAGTGCTGTGTCATGAGACAGTAGCAAGCCCAGAGGAAGACTCAGCTGTCTGAACTGTTCTGTGGAAGTCCCTGTTTCTCTTCACTGACCCCAGGAAAATCCTGAGCAGCTCACTTCCTGATTTAAATGCCTCAGCTAAGTGTGATGGATTTAGGCTTTACTTCTGTCCATGCCTGTAGTATGGACTTCACTTGTGACTGCTAGGAAATTGTAAACTTTAAGTATTCTGGTTTCCCTTTTCTAATACAGACGTAACACTACTACTCAATTTCACAAGGCTGCTGGGAGGCTCAATATATTATTTTTTGTGTTGCTTTTGGAGTCTTTCTTGTGGAAGGTATTTTGTGCTCTTAACAGTGTATGCACTATAATAATGTTTCCAGTATTTACAGAAAATTGTGAGATCAAAAATCTTTTGGAAGGAAATTGTTTTTAATATAAGTAACTAAAGTAGTTCGTAAAAAGTAAGCAGATAATATAATAAAGATACAGTGAATATGCATCTATAAAGCCAAAAATATCTTGAAGGTTGCAGTTGGCTAAATGGGTTGTGTCCTGCTCACAGCCAGAATAATTCTTTTTCTTGTATGGTTTTAAAAACCCATCAAGGAGCTGCTGCTCCAACCTGTATCCTTCTGCAAGGGACTGAGTCTGGTACAGATTCTCATGAAGACCAGTGAGGAATACCTTGTTATTTAGAGCTACCATTAACAAAAATCTTGCGTATCAGGCAGCTGACCTCCAAAATGCCCTTACAGGCTTCTCAGCTGCAACAAGGAATTCCTTGTTATTCAGAGCTACCATTAACAAAAATCTTGCATAAACTTGTTGCTATAAAAACAGAGGTCATTTGCATGACCTATTGCGAGCAAAATCTGAAATGTGAAGATACTTGACCATCAACTTGTTCATCTCAATTTACAGATCAGCTTCAGTCATATTGTCTGTGCAAAAATTGCAGACAAGGAAGAGCTAGTAAATGAGGACCTTCTAGAACCAGTGTCATGGTTTAAATTTGCTGTGAACTCATCTTTAACACCAGCAGCTCAAGTGTCTTGAATAAACAGCCCTGGTGTAAAAGTCTTCCCAGTAGCATAAGAATTTCCTTTCTTGTTAAGAGGTTGAAGTTTGATCAGGAAAAGGAAATTGAAATAGTTTCATATTTCATAGAAAAAACTTTTTCTTATGAAACAAGCTGTACTTTAACACAAGGTTATTTTTGTGCAACCACATGTTCATATTTTATACTGTGTTATGAAACACCAGAGTGGTGAATATTCACTTGGAAGGGTAACTTAGAAATGCCATAAATTGTTGCACATTTGCACTACATTCTCATTAATATTTCTGCACAAAGATCAAGATTCACTTTTCATTACCTTAGTTAGGAATCAGGTTAATCCAAGGCAGTGTAAGTCATTACTTAACTGGGATACAAATTCTAATCAGGGTCTTGCACCAGTTTAATTATCCCTGTTTAAGACATGCAAACCAAACTAGCATAACTTCCTTGTCTAAACCAGACCTAACAGTGAGTTACACTCCACATTGAACAAGTATAGGGTGCAGACAGTCAAAGCAAGACAGGTACAAGGTCAGCTGGAAAGATGCTCAAGTTACACTATATAAATGGTTTGCTTTAAGATTTAAACCAACCCAACCCACCAAAAAATTGTTTAAGATAATTCTGTCATTACTCAGAGGAAGTCATATAGAAAATCTGTGTTCAAGGCCATGAAGCTACCTGATTGAAGGAAATTTCTTATACTTCCTTCACTAGCTTCTAGGATGAGAAATGGGAAAAAAAAACCCAACAACAACAACAACAACAACAACAACAACAACAACAACAAAAAATAGGAGAAGGGTAAGAGTAAGAGAACTATGCTAGTTTCATGGTGGAGTAGGTGTGTCTTTAGGAGAGGTACTTTAAAGACCTGTTATACGACAGTATGAGATTAATCATATGATCTGTGTTACTAATCCTTTCTCAAAAGAGAGAGAAATAGGCTGAAAATCCATGTAAAATGTTGCAGTTGGAAAATCTGTGTAGGAGATCTATGAGTAAAAAGTGGCTGATGAAAAATTCTCTAAGAAGTATTTGGAATTTCTCTCCCTCCAACACTTCACTCTGGTGCATGAGTGTGCACACACATATATGCATTTTGATCTTTGGAGTGTTTGGTGTTAAGATACTTGGTAATCTGTTTTTAAGTGTTATGTCTTAAATCTATTCTCATGTTTTATACTGATGTACCTGCTGTATATCTATTGTTCTCCTCAAACTGATCTGTTGGCTTAAAAAAAAAAAATGGTAGTAAGATGAAACCTCGTTTGTTGTACATGTATTAATTCTGTGTGAATGTTTCCCCAAGTGTATTACTGAAAAAACATTTTATAAAAGCTCATTTGTAAATGTCCCTTCTAGAATGTATATGAAGCAAGAATTTTCATGTATTCTGGAAAAAGTATTGGACTTTTGTTCTCCCCATCTCAGGCATGTTTCTGTCCTTACATGTGCATATGTTGCAAACCTGATTGTGCTCTGTGCATGTATGACATCTGCTTCTTTAATAGAAAATGGCAGAGGTGTATAGCTATAATTTTTCATCACTTCTTCTGGGGATTTTTATTTGTAAGTTCTTGCCATTTGTCTTGTTGTCTCTAGTTGTCTTGTTGCAAATAGAGGTACCAGGCTTTCTTTCTGACATAGGAGCATATGGAAACAACAAAAATTCACTTATTCCAGCAAGCCAAATTTTCTTCTGATTCTGTTCTGCCTGAGAACTTGGGTACTGGTATTCTTTCTCCTCCTCTTGTACCAAGGAAGCTTGAGAGATTATAGCAGAGATAGGATACACTCTGAGCATGCCTGCCAGGGTGAAATTAAGGCAAGACTAGAGAACTGTGGGAGAAAACTGGGAGTAAGAGCAGACAACCCTAGAAGGTAATTTTTCTGGATTTGCACGCATGGCTTCCTTCACACTAGAACACAGATGATCAGAGTTGTGCTAATCAATCTTGAATCTAAAAATGATCTGCTGCAGGCTGATGTGCCATTTATAGACTGATCCTGCCTTCTTTCACATCTTAACTTCCCTTAAAGGCTTTCTTTGTGCAAGAGATTTTTCTTGAAAGATATTATTTAAGTTACAAAAGTTAAGTCTTGGGGATAACACTGTTAGCAGGTCAGACTTTTAGTTTCCTGATCTGTGATGCACCAACCTAAAACTTCAGAGGGAACATGCAAGGTTTCAAAGAGAAAAGCACTGAATTGGAGGCAGGTGAGTGCTCCTGCCCACTATTTTAAATGTTGCTGCAAAATTTGAGTCATTACGAAAGGTTATTCATTCTTTAAAGTGGAATTTGTATGTCCTGATTGTAGGTGGAAAAGAAATCTGATTCTTGATATGTAAATTTAATATTTTGAGATGTATTTTAATTTTTCACCCTTAATACACTCCAAATCCACAGAACATATTTTAAATACTGGCAAAAATCAAAGGAGAAATCCTAGTACAATCTCTAGAGATGCTTTTACATTTATCTTCAAGATTATGGTGGACCTGCTGCCCTCTGCATCATATTATTTATGAATGTTTTAAAGCTGTCAGCCTATGTTTATAAAAGTGCATTTTTCTTTTGGAATCTCTTGCCTGAAAATACAGTCTTGCACAGTGGAGACTTAGTTTTAAATAATATTTTAATAAATTTAAAATTTATTTTAAATAATAATTTAATAAAAATAATTTAGTTTTTGTTAAATGATTTTTTGTTGTTTTCTTTTTTTAGGCAATCTATTGAATGAATGTTTGAATTTGTACTAAGCCACCCATGGTTCTATTTAATAGTGATGATTTTCATTTTCATATATTCAGCTTTGAGTACCTTTAGTGATAATTAGTTTTTGGGAATTTCAGTTCTCATGCAGAAGTCTTTTGAAGGAAAGAAAATGGTATTAAACAAATCTTTTCTTTAAAACTTTGCCCTCAGTTCAGTGAGGATGAATAATAGATGAATAATCACTTACATGTCTTTCTCTTCTCACTTCTGAGTCATGCATTTGTGTCTCCAAAAGGTAAGGCTCTTCAAATAATTATATCACTATCAGAGCCCTACTCCTAATAAAATGTTGGATTTTTTTTTAAATTGAAAATCCTGTACAGAAATCACTTGATATTTCTGAAATCTCAGAGAAAGGTTTCATATAAAATCTGTTTCCCTGAAGTCTCCTCCAACACCAAAGAACTCAAAGACTGCTGCAGCCTTTCAAAAATTGGACATTCATATGCAGATAAAAGGAACAGAAATGAGGATTTAGGATCACTGCCTTTATCATTTAAGTATTAAGTATACTTATTTGTGTCATAGTTAAATATTTATCGTTCCCAGTCTTAATTCATCAGGAAATTCCTGTAGCCTTCTAGGCCACATCAGCAAGTCAACACAGTAATGGGAAGCCCCCAAACCACGATGCCTTTGGAGTTGTGCCTGGAATTTTGAGGATCTGCTTAGAAGGAAAATTTCTCAAAGAGATGATCTAATCTCTTCCAGAATGAACTACCCCCCTTTTTTCCTTGGCTAAAACTTCATACTTCACTCTGTGTGTGACTTACCATAGTAGAGATAAATGGTCAAGGGCCACCTATCTTTCCTGCGTCACTTCTATCCTGTCAATGGGAAAGGCCATCAATGCTCTTCTAGAAGGTTTTTCTGTGTTACTATTTTTGTGTGGAGGAGATATGGACTGCAAAATGCTTTATCACTTTAGCCTGTGAAATACAGAGGCGATGACTAAGGTTGTTTCTCTTTACATTTTTCTTGAATGATCCAGTTTGATCTCTTGCCTTTTCTAAGAGTTCTGGCTGATGCAATAAATATTATTTTGTATATTCCTCTGACATTGTTGACCTCCATGATATCCCACAGTTCAACCATTAGAGCCTCTGCCTTCGTATCAGTTGTTAAAAGAACTATTTGTACCTGTTACAATACCAAAGTTTTATGCAGGGAAGCATAAGCAAGACAGCTGTATTTGCAGAGGCACGCAAGGGAAGAGGAGTTTGCCGTGTACCACAAGGTTATTCCTGTTAAAGGTAAAGGATTATGACAGCAAAATTAGTTCAATAATAGACGGGAAAAAAAAGAAAAGGAATGAAAAGGAAAAAAAAGGCTTAATCTGCTTGATGGCCCAGTTTTTAACTGTGAACTATCAGTCTAGGGAGGGTTAGCTGAGGGAAAGTGTAAGGGACCCAGAGAGATATTGAAAAGGCTAAATATAAGGTGAGGGGTGACGGGGGTGCTTCAGAACATGAAGTCTGTTGATTTGAGGTTGATAGAAAATCTGATTAAAAATCCCTAGGAATGGTAAATAATGCAACCCACAAATTTGTGACTGCCAAGGTACCAACCTATCACTAAACTATACACACAATCAGATACGTGACAGAAAAGACTGAGAAATTACTTTGGTATTTGAAAACAGCACTGTGTTCAGTAAAATGTCCTGAAACAATACAGATGTAAACTGTTTACTAGTATGTGGCACTGTGTTCAGTAAAATGTCCTGAAACAATGTAGATGTAAACTGTTTACTGGTGTGTGGCCCTACAAATACTCATTATTTCAGCAGTAGTACAGCCTGCTGAAGAAAAACCCATCATAGTTAAAATAAGAGCTTCCTGTTTTTAAAAAGAAAAAAAATATTTTTCTAAATTTAAGAATATAGCAGTAAATAAGGGAAGATGCTCAGCAGTATGTTTTAATGAGGAAACCAGAAATTCTCCAATTTTTGCTGGTTATCAAGATATATCTAAAATGCAGATGATCTCAGGCTGAAATGTGGAATGGAATCCAAATGCCATGTGGGGTATTACAGGTTGTAACCAATGTGTCACTTTGTCACAAGAAATGCCCTTGCAGCTATCAATGATAGCCTCATAAGTGTTTGTGTTTGCTGCTTATGACCATTAAGTGAAGAAACAATTTACTAGCATCAAGCAAGCACCTGGGACAGTCTGTGATGATGAGCTAGAGGTCAGGAGTACTGGAAAAGCATTTGCCCGAATTTGTCAGCTTTAAATTTTGCAAGATCTAAGAACCTGACCCCAAGTACGCCAAAGGTCTTTTTTCGAGTTCATGTACTCAAATGTTTCATGAGGCAAGCTTTAACCTAGTAAAATAAATTGTTTTAATTTCATCATTGGCGTGTTAGCACAAGGACATAGCTTACTTTTCATAGACTTCAACAGGAGGTAGAACTGAATTGTAATTCATCTGTTACCCTGAACAAGCACATGTATGTTTTATTCTTTTAGATAAGTGGGTGGAAATGAGAAGACCAGACATTTTTATAGAGAACATTGACACAAAAGTTCAAACACAAGGAGAATTAGAATTCCTTGCAGTTTACCTAAAGAAACATTTATCATTAATTACTTTTTTTTTTTTTTTCCACTGCATGATAACCATTAAACCATTATGGCACATGCTGTACTAGCCATTATACAGAACAGGAATAAATTTAGTATTTAATTGTTTATTCAACATATTTATATATTGACTTTTAAAGTGAAATGGATGTACTAACATTAAAAATAGTTATAAATTAAACACAGTCTGAAATAAAGATCTTGTCAAGAATTCAGTTTTTAAAGCCAGGATTAGTGATTGTATTTCTTTAGTGCTAAACCAGTAAGACAAACAAAACATTTGTTATGTTCTACCTTAATATCTCCCACAAAAAACCCTGCCTTACAAACCCTAGAAATAGGAGGCAAAAAAGGAAAAAGAAAAAAGTTTCTTTGACCCAGGATTTAGTACTCCTATGTATCTTGGAAACATCTAGTAATTTGGCCACTCACCCCTTGGGGTATTTCCTAGAAGCAGAATTAAGCAAGACTGAAAATGTTTTTGTTGCATTGTTATGGGCATGAAGATAAAACATGAATTCTTGAGCCATAAAGTATGTACCAAGTGTGACATCTTTTTTCATGTGAGTTTTTAAAGACTACTTCAATATTTTTATTCATTATTTTCCTACCAAAATCATGCAAAACTTCTGATATCATGATCAAAACTCTGGTTGTTCGTTGCTAGAATTAGTCCTGTTTGGTTTTGTCTTTGTTTTTGTTTATTTTTTCTCTGGGTTATAACTCACCATGGTGGGACACTGAAAACATGTTTTAGGGTAAATTTCCCATTTTCATTATTCTTAAGTTTCAAGATGATACCTCAGTGTTAGTTCTATCAGCATGGTTTTGAATGCTGTCATGTTTTCACTTTCATAGTAAAATCCTACAGAAAAGCTATAAGAAAGCTGAAGCAAGACTATTTTTAGAATACTACTCATAATGCAATACAAGCTTTATATTTTGAGACAACCTAAGTCAGAGTTGCTCAGTGTTTTTTTCTATCATAACGGATATTAACTTTGGTTTTGCTTCTCCTAGGCTTAGCCTGGTGTTTCTATTATATTTTCTAGGTGATGTTATCATGAGATCTTACCAAAAAAGTCAACTAGAAAAACTAGTAATTTTCTTTGGGAACATAAACTCAAAGGAGGTTTTCAACACAGTCCACAAACCCAAACTATTATCATTAAAGAGTCTTGAGAGGAATAAAAACTGAAAAAAAAAAAGATTTTGACTCTCACTTGGTATGTGATGTTAGTGAATTTGTATGGAGCTCAGCCTGATGCTGCTCACAGTGAATCAGTAGGAAAATGCTGAGCTCATTTTCTCTTCAGAAAAGGGGTTTTCCCAACCTCAGGCCCACCCAGCTTAAGCTGTCTCCTTCCTTTCTCCTTCTCCTGCCACTTTCAGAAGTGGCAGAAGTTCCAGGTTTACCTTTTGGTACCAGCTGTCTGGGCTCACCTACACCAAAGTGTTTCTGCCCTAACACAAGGGGTTTTCTCTCTAGTAAGATACATACAGACCTCAGCACTTTCCAGGCAAACCTACTTGGCAGAACAGGAAATTCCCAGATGGTCAGGAGGAATTTTAAAGGGTTGGAGTGATATGTTACAAAACACTAGCCTGGTACCCACGGAGGCTGAAGTCTGTTATTTATAGAAAATCAGAGGCAAAATAATGGGTGATGTGCTTCATCACAATATGCTCTACAATCATTGCATTGTGTCCACATGAATTTGTGGGGTACCACATCAATTAATGAAATCTTAGCTTGGTCTCTATCTGCAGCCAGTTCTTTCCTCCACATTCCTAGAAAGATACCAACTAAATCTGTGAGCAGTGGAAGTTTTATATTGGGTAAAAAAAAAAAAAAGACCACCTTTAGAAAGCCCTGGAACAACAGCACAAGCCAGAAATCATGTAATTGCTGGCATGAGTGGAAATATCCTAATATCAATCTGCTGTAGCTTAAAGAAGAGTACTCAAGTCCAGCCTCTGAGAAGTGGACAAGCTCAGATTTTTTTGTTCATTTGAGGATAGGTTTCAGTGTACAGCTTTTATTATGCATAGAGCCTACTCCAAGCACACTCCAGGCCTGAAAGGGTGATCATGAGGTACATCTCATGAGAATAATTTTATACATCTATTTTCAGTATTTCCTTTTTATTTCCTGTCAAAAAGAGCATAAAAGCAATTTTGCATACTTTTTTTTTCACTATTCTTCTTTTCAGTCCTTTAAAATGTCAAAAAGGAGCTGAGATACTTGTTGAAACAGAAGCACTCAAAATAAGAAGGCAGATTATCTTAATTTAAACCTGGTCTTGGATTCTATCTGGCATCTAGTTTTCAGTGGACACTTGAGTCATTTTTTGTTTCTTTTGTTTCTTTTGTTGAAGCCAATCAGGAAATGGTTTAGGAAGGTTTTTTTTCCAAAATGCCTTAAAATAGAAAACTCTCCAAACTCCTAAAATAGAGGCTCTCCAATCTGAGGTCTTGAGACCTCAGGTAACAGCCACACGGCACAGAGCAACTGTAAACCAAAATGCTGTGGTTTCCAGCCAAAAGGTTAGAATTCTTAGCTAAACAATGTAATCCTTCTCTTTTTAATCCATTAATTTATAATTAATCTTAATTTTCTTTTAAGAAGTTGATTTTTTTCAAGAACTGAAAGAAATGTCATTGGAAAACATTTTCCTGCTGATAAAATCAGCAGATTGATTTTTTTTTTTTTCTTTCACATGAGCTAAATTAGCCAGCTAAAAGTTATTTTTCTTAATTAAACCAAAACCCAGGGCTTTGGAAGAAAAGTTACAAATAGTTCTCTTTGAACTCAGATGCCTCTAGTTCAGTGGGGACAGTTTGCATGATCTCTTCTACATCAACAACATTCCACATGCATATTCTTTCTATCTTCTTCAAGAAAAAAAAAAAAAGGAACTGCAGAAGCAACTGTTTCCAGATAAACAAGACGACAGTAAAACAGTGCATCCCTTTTCTTGCTAGAAAATATATCCATGTACTGTGGCTGTGCACAAATATGACATTTAGGCTTCTCCTTTGTACACCAAGATAATACCAGAACCTGATTCTACTCTCCCCCAAGTTAGCCCTAAGGCAGTCACTTTGTAGAAGTCTGATGGTTTTATCAATTGAACACATGATAATATTCCAGTGTTTTGTTTAGTGATATACTAGAAATGCATATCTAGATATTAGAATCATAGAATTTTTGACATTAGAAAGGAACTTAAAGACCATCTAGTTCCAACCCCACAGCCACAGACAGGTACACCTTCCACTAGACCAGTGTGCAGAAAGCCCCATCCAGCTTGGCCTTCAACACTTCCAGGGATGGGGCAGCCACAGTTTCTCTGGGCAGAGATGTCCTGAAAACCAGGGGCACTTTTCTTCTTGAACTTGTTGGAGCCTGCGTGTCTTGTTTGATAAGGTTATATGTCGTCCCTCTGGCTTCTTATGATAAAGATGTCTTTTAATTCCATATGCCAGTCACCAAGCCCACACTTTATTTTTCTGCTTCTACACTGCAGCATACTAAGAAAATAATCTGACTGTGAAGGTCACCAGATAAAATTTACAAAAAATCATAAGGGCTGCTTGAGTGTTCCTCTCCATAAATGACCTCTCTGCTTGAATTTATAACCTGTTCATAATTTTTGCTTGTACTATCTTTGATAACAAGTGAGGAAATTAATGTCTGTGATTCTCTTGTGCAGTGCTTTTTGAATTTTTTTAATTAAAATTTCCAAACAAAATTTGACTGTTATTGCCATTGTTTGGGATATCTTTTGTGTGTGGAATAAAATAGTTTGCCCAGTTCTTAAAGTCAGAAATTATTCTGTAATATTACTATATGGAAGCAAGTCATGCAGTTTTTCAGTATTTATTTTAATTACAGAATGTAGATAAAATTCACTTGTCCTTCACAACTTATGACAGCTGAATAATATGCATTAAATGCAACACAGTGGAGCAGGAACATCTTTTTTTAGCACAAATTAAATTCCATTGCAGTAAACATTCAAAGGATTTTTAGCTAGAACAAAGCTTACAAAATGATTGACAAACTTGAGAAGAAAATAATGTAATGATTATATTTCAAATTACTGGAAGTGGTTTACTTACATTTTCTGATATAAATAAAGATTCTAGCTATAGAGATACCAGCTGTAGTGATGTCACAGGCGGAACTCAAGGAATTTCAGTGCCATCAAGACTACATATCTAACTGCTGGTTAAATTTCTGGCCCTGTGAAAGAAGTAGTGATACTGCTGTAAGTTTCATGCATATATCTGTTATAGCTCTCTTAAATATTGACAGAGGCTCCATGGTTGTTTTACAGTCCTGAATTCCTTTTCTAAAGAATGACAACTGATCATACCTCTACAATCTTTTGTGTTCAGGATCCCAACACATTTTACAAATATCAGTGAATAAAACTTCATAACACCCAGGAAGTTGAGAGATTGCAGTAATTTTCTTATTATTACCCATTGGAAAACCCAAGGTACACAACCTACAAGCTGATGTGCTTTTAGGCACTTCAGAAACCTAAGTACAGCCAACAATAAACCAAGACCTGAGATAACTTCAATTTTTAAATGATAACTATCAAAAAAACTCCACACTAATACAGGTAGGTAAATAGCCAAGTTCTCTCAGGATACTCCTCCCACAACTGTCCAAAAAAATTGGGGCTTGTGGGCTAATTTCATAGCTGGTGTGAATCTACACTGCTCAGCTGAGGTTAGTGGAATGGTGATGATTTAAATCAGGTAGGCTTCTGGATGCTCATGCTTGCACTAGAACCTCATTTTCAATGCATCTTGATGACTCCTTGATGAATTTGACTACTTTATTGGAATGAAAACTAAACTGGTCAGAACTCCTGCACATAGCCACGCTCTTTCCTTTTCTCATTCAATTTTGTAAAATGGCCACCTTTTGTATTTCTGAAGAGACCAGCCCTGGTCACACAACCTGATGTGCAAAGGAGCAGTGCCGTGGTGCAGCAATGAATCCTCAGCACCACCCAGGCATGGAAATATCAAACCATTTGACATCTATTTCTGTTTCTCAAATGACACCTCCAGGAGGATGAGCCAGTGGGTAAGGCAGGCATGGCTGAACAGAGAGATTTGACTGGAACTGAGGAAGGAGAGAGATTCTGACCTATGGAAGAAGGGCCAGGCCACTCAGGAGCACTACAATGATGTCATGAGGTTCTGTAGGGAGAAAATTAGAAGGGCCAAAGGACATCTAGAACTTAATCTGGCTACTGCTGTAAAAGACAATAAAAATATTACTATATTACTTTAGTAGTTAGAACAGTTGGTTTTGGGAAGTGGTTGAGTCACCATCCCTGGAGGTATTTAAAAAGTGTAGATGTGGTACTTAGGGACGTGCTTTATTGGTAGATGTGGAAGTGCTGGTTTCTTGCTGGACTTGATGGTCTTAAAGTTTTTTTCCAGCCTAAATGATTTTATGGTTCTATTACTATGAATAAGAGAGATGAGCTTGTTGAACGTTTACACAATATGAACATTTTTAAAGGGCTTAGTCTCTACACAAAGTTTTGGATCAAATATATTAACACTTCTACTGTTTTATATACATAATCTTTATCAAAGGCAAAGAATCATTCATTGCAGAACAAATAACTATGGAAATATGGATATTTAATTGATTTTTTAAAGAATGACTCCATGTTATCACTTATTTGCCTAAGGCCACACAGTGTGAATTTTCAGATCCATCAAGCAAAGCAGTGTGTTTTTATATATTGCTATTATGTGCATATTTCCAAATTTACTATTCTGTGTACTATTTCAGCTGATTCTTCATATATGTTCACGTCTCTTACTGAAGGTCTTAGAAAACCTGTGTTCATATAAATATTTAGAATAGCATACATTGCTTCAATTTACAGTTTTTCATATGTCTTCGAGGTTAGAAGTTTTAGCTTTTTAGGTCAGGCCACTCTGTTGCATAGTATGAAAGGGAACAATTTATTGAAATACATAAAATTACATATGAACAAGCAAGTTTGGCAAAAATGTAAGGAATGTCAGCAGTGAAGACATTACTGGACTGTTGAGTAGAAAACATCAAATTCTCGGTAGGAAGAAGGAACTATAAAAAAATTTCAAGGAACAGTGTTATTATGTCTGAAAAATTGTAGACTACATTTCAACTAAAAAATTAACAGGTCTACAATCAATATGTCAAATGTTCCTTGCAACAGAAAAAGCAGCTTTTATGTGGACTGAAGGGATTATCTATATTTTTATATCCTTCCTTATGTTATCAGGGCTATAGAATATTAACATTAGTTTGATTTTTATTAATTTCACTCTTTCTAGTTTTGCTTACTGGAATATTCACTGCTCTTGTTCTGTTTCTTCTGTTTCTGTTTACTGTAGATTAGTGCAGCATTGCTGAGTTCAACAAAATGTAACTAGAAGCAGAACAAGCATTGTTTTCTTTTGCGTATGTACACATAATTTTGAACATATGGTTCCAAGCATATTTTCGAATTAAATTGTCATTAACTTCAATGAATGCTTGTTTTTAAGGGTTTTTTTTTCTACTTTTATGTTTCCCATTTGTTGCCCAAGACATTCATAGCCAGCTGCAAGACCCCTTCTTTGGGCAACACCCTAAAGGACACAAAAGAATGCAGCTAGAAATGAGGGCACCTAAACATAATTAAGTTCCTTGGTACACGGGCTATGCTGAGAAATGAACCTCGGAGAGGTAAATACACTTCAAATTAGCAATTGGAAAAGGAGATTTTTGAGAGTTTCTAAAGATCAGCTTTCATCTGGAGGTAATCTAGCTTCTGGTGATGTCACTTTTTCTTTCAGATACTCACCATACTTGGGAGAGGCTGAAAAATTTACATTTACTCTTATTTCAAAGCATGATCCAAAGGAAGATTGACATCAAAAAGTAACCCTTTAACACAAGATAAATCTTTAAATGTATATAATATTTTTTACCTTCCAGTTTTGATCAAGAAATATCTAAATTGTATTAGTTAAGACATTGTTGAGGAATATGATGCAAAAAGAATTATGTCCCATCTAGAAATTCACAGGTTCTGTAAAAGAAGTATATTGAATAAAACTGAAAACATCTGCAATTTTGGCAGACTTAAAATATATTTTGGAAGAATCATTTTACCACATTTTTTTGTTGTTTATTGTCACAGAATCTCCTTATACTGACTTCAGAAAGAACATTAACTAACTGCATTACAAATGTGAAAAGAAATCTGTCTTCAACAAGGCTGGTTTGGTTGGAAGTGGGTATGATGTTAAAGTAATTAGAAATAATATGTCAGAGTATGCTGTTCAACTATCCTGTTAAAAAACATGTATCTTTATTTTTTTACCTAGTGATAGTGAAAATTGAGATATAACAATAATTCTGATTAAAGCAGTGACAATTTAGATGTATTCATCTTACTAATACTAACCTCTTTTGCTTTGAGGGCTAAGTATAACTCCTAGTAACAAAACTAATTTAACAGGATTCTTTGTCATTAAATACTATTCTTAATCTATCAGATTTGGCGGAATTAATAGATTTAAAACTTGAATTTCCTAATTTACATATCAAAATGTTATATAGCAGTAAGAAATGAACACACACTGAGCCTAAACACCTCTGCTGAATATTCTGAAAATTGGTAGATGGAGAAGAAACTAGATTTTAAAAATAGAAAAACTGCAGAAAAATGTGTTCATTTTTTGGGCCATACATGGATTTCCTTTGATTTTCAACATTTACATCACCACCTAATTGTCTTGTTTCTTTCTTGAACTCTTTTTATTTATTATAAATTGATATTCTATGATCTATCTATTCAAGTGCCTCTATTAGTTATGGCATAATTTAATTTCCTTGTTAATATATTTTTCTTTTGGTCATTCATTGTAGGTAATTTTCCAGCTATTGCTCAATTATTCAGGTAGTTTCATGAATTTTCTAAGATTTTCAAATCATGTTTCAGTTTTATCAGGACCTATTATTCATAGTTATCCATGAAAAGAAATGCAATCCTGGCTCAGAAACAGCCAGTCTGATGAGCTGGCTTTGTGCTGCAGGTCTTGGATTCCCTGAGATCCCAGGGTGTGGAGAAACTGGAGTGCCTAGGAACCAAAGCTGACCCAGAAACCTTGGCATCTGGATATTATAGCTCCCACGAGCTTTGAAACTTCTGGCTTTATGGCTGTCCAGGATGAAATTCAGCCAAGAACTTTCTAACCTTGGAGGACCTGGGAATCTGGGCCTTGCAGCTGGCAATCCCAGAACTTCCTCTGTTACAGATCCATGCAAATTTGTTCAGTGGCTCTTTGCAGAGCTGGCAGTCTGGCAGTGAAAGTGACAAATCCTGCCTAAAAAGTAGGTTTCCACTGCAATTTTTGCATTGAACTCCTTTCATGAAATATTCTTGCAACAATAATTTGGAATTCTTTAAAGGGGAAACAGTTTTGGAGCAGTGTTAAACATATTAGCTTGGAGAGCCTCTGTTTCTTAAAGCATCTGTTTTGGAAACACTGATATGCGGAACAAGAACATCGGAGGTAACTTGCAATGGCTCCAGAATTGATTTAAGTACTGCTCCAGGTTTGCCATAGATAGGAAGACATGTCTTACATTATTGATGACCTCAAGGTTATTTCACATAAGGGTATTTGCATTTCACGTAAGAGTGTGCATAGTATGTGTTTATGTTGGAATTCCACAACGGTCATACTTCTACTTGCCCTAAAATCATCTGAAGTTTGGCAATGAATTTCAGTGAAAACAAATTAGATGTTAATTCAGAGATAAACGGACTCTTTTGGTATGTTGAATTTATGTCTTTTCATAATGATTGTGAGGCTTGTTGCTTTTAAAAATTGGAATAAGGTTTGTGGAATCTGTGGATGGAAACGGAAACAAAAAAGAATTCCCCAGAAAGTGACAAGGTTGTTTGGGTTCCAGTAATGTGGATACTTACTGGTTTTAGTTAATTATCTTTTTTCTAAAGGACATATATTTCCCAAAGGAAATACATCTTTAGTTTCTGGCTAGAGATGCAGAATATTACAACTCCCTAGTACTTTGGATTACCAGAACTTTGTGTGGGTGAAATTCACTTAGTTACAAAAGATCAGAATTCAAGATCACTTTGGATGAACCTCCAAACATTCAGATGCATATTGTATCTTAATATTTCAATATCTATGGGTTAAGAAATGTATGAACTTCTTTATTATAGAAAACCTGGGCTAAAAACTCCATAGGAAAATATTTTGGTTTTAAGATTTCCAATACTTTTTGCTAAGGAGCCACAAACTTTGTGAAACAGTCTTTATTTTAGGTGTTGGTTTTGTTTTATCAGACTCTGAATTTTCTGAAATATCCAGTGCATGATCCAATATGAGGGGGCAAAAAAGTCTGGGTATTGTCCTACTTAGTTCAATCTGTTTGGACTCTTGGGTTTTCTGATCAGCAGTTGTTGTTTGCCTAAAACTACATATTTTTACTTTGTATGGCTAGCACACAGAGGTATCCCAGAAAGTTTTGGCACTGCCACCCATTATCTTGGAAGAACTCACTCATCATCCCATTCTTCTGTTTGCTCTTCCATCCTGAACTGGGAGAAAAGCTACAGCCTTGGTCTTCAAACCATCTTCTGTGAAGTAGAAAAGCTCTTGGAGAGGAAGTCTGTGTGACCAGAGGGGCCTGCTCTTCAAAAGCATCAACTGCTGCAGTTGGGCTCTGCTTTGTTTGACTATGTCAGTTAACCCTTGTTAACTGAACTAATGCTTTTGGACAGAACAGTGCAGTCGAGAACAGCCATTGAAACAAAGGTTTAGAGTCACAATATTTATTTTCAGGCATATGTTTTGGTTTAGGAATGTTATTCTCCAATTTAGTACTCCCGCTAAAACTGCTTGCTCCCCCTTCCCCTGTGGCAGGATGGAAGGCGGAATTAGAGGCAGGAAAGGCAAAGATCACAGGTTGAGATAAGAACAAATTACTGATATCACCAAAGAGACAAGAAACTGAACAGTAACAGCAACAATACTAATGACAAGAGAGTACAAGAAAAGGGACGATTCACACAGAACCCCACTCTCACCTACTCCCCTCTCCCCAACAACAGGTAATAACTGGATGGCTCCCTGCAGACTGGAGCCTTTTTTTCCCTGGAAGAGACTCCCTTCTCATTCCCCTGGAAATGACTTGCGGTGGTATAGAATAACCTCCAGGTCCCAGCCATGTTCCCTCCCAGCTACTGTAAAATGTACGCCTGTCTTGGCGGGAACCAGGACAGCATATTATTAAATTTCAATAAGAAGAGAAGGAGTTAAAATGGTGTGAACCACAGAAACCTATTCAAAGACACTACCTGGTGCTTTGATACAAAGGTAGAAGGATACCTTGAGTTTCTATTGCAAACATTTATAGCTGTCAGAATGCAATATACTCCATGCTTGGTATACCAGCAGTAGAGGTATATTTACTGATTAATATAGATCTCCAGAACTGAAAGTCACAGGATGAAATTACCAAGATGAATATGAGAAGAAAACATCAAAATAATATTTTTTTTCAAAAAAGAGGTTATTATAAATAGTCAAATGAAGTGTCTCAGGAAAAGCAGAAACCATGACATTTATTACATTTTTTTTCCTCAGTCAAGATTCTGTTCAGCAACATTAAAGTTTAATGCTAAAAACAACCTTGAGACTCATTGTCGTTATCTCTTAAACAAAAATGCCTATGGAAGTTATATATTAGCTTTAAAATCACTTGTGATTATAGGACATCTTAAACTACAGATTAACATACAGGGCTTGTTACAGGAGCCATGTCTACAGTGATTGTAGTGGATTCAGGGTTGCATACAAGAGTAAAAGGACCAGTGATGGTATGAAGGTCCTCCTCCTTTTAAACTCTTAATATTCTGTTTCTCTTTAATAGGGAACCATATTCTTTTAATTAAGAAAAAATACTCCTTAACAGAGGTAACATCTCATATTTCAGGACTTAATAATCAAAGACATCTACTACTTTCTAATCTTTCTAATGATTTAAGAAGACCTATTCAAGAACTTTGCTCTGTCTGACACTATGCTGATATGATGAGGTAGAAAATGGGAGACCAAATGCTCTCCTGCTGAGAAGGTGCTCATAGTATGTTAGAGTGCTGTATTCATTAGGCTAATTTCTACAGATCAGAAAGGTGTCAACCAGGCTTTGGTATAAAAGACAATATATAAAGCCTAATCACAGATTTTTAAGAATATTTCTATATGTCATTGTGAAAAGGATGTATTTGGTCTCCTAACACTGAGAATATAAAGCTGCATCTTTTCAACTCGTGATTCAGACTATGTAAACACCCCAAAGGTGTGAAACGCTGTATTGTACTATTTCCTGATAAACAATAAGTGCCGTGTCTCAAGGACTAGAACACAGGCTCAGACTCTGAGTTTAAACGTTATTCACAAGGTTATGTCTTTATTCCTTCACTGCTTAGTATGTAGATGCCTAAATTAACTGCATACCTCATGTTTATTATATTAATAGGGAAGTTAGAGAAGAAAGAAATAATGAGTGGAAAACAAAAAAAGGAAATGATAGGCAGTGTCAGGTTGAAAAAAATTATTGTCACCAGTTTTAAAATATTTTTTAACTCTGTTCATTTGTTCTCCCTTATGAAAATGTTATTTTATTCAATTCAGATCTCACTTCTGCCTGCTTTATAGAACATATAATCAGAAAAAGTTATACAAACAAAATAATAATTAAAATATGCTTAAAAGTTTACTTTGTGCTGAATGCCAGCATTAATAGTTGTCAAACAATTTGATTATCATTAAGTGGAATTTGGAAAAGTTTACCATTTCAGAGGACCTGGATAGGAATTGTTCACATTATTAACATTGTTTGCACTCTGCTTTCTGTCAATTGAAATAAACAGCTAGAAAATGTGTTTTTCAGCAGCTATTTTTTGTATTATGTTAAAGAAGATTAAAGGGTGATCATTAATTTGAGGTGATTCCTTTATAAACTTTGGTCAGCAAGTCACTGAAGTCAGACAATTATATCTGATTTTTTTATTCTGATTATATTATTAAAAAAGAATTCTCTAAAAAATTTAATTTTTATATCATGCTGATACAAATGGGAATTGAAATGATTTGATATAGGCAATACATAAGCAACTAAGTCAAATAATGACATGAGTAATCATGAAGAGATATGATTGCTCAGGAAAACAGTGGATAAAGCTGTTTGTAGGGTTGCATATAAATAAACAGCAATAACATCTATTTTTCAGAATGACTTAGATAAAAATATTTCCATCAGTGGAAAATATTGTATTACAAAGGACTAGATACCAGCTGAATCTTTCTCAGAAGCTAATAGATGTCCATGCTTTTATTAAACGGACTATTTTTAAATATAAAACAACATGTTCTTATGAAAAGCTTTGTCTTTTAAAATTTATTTTGTAACACTCTTGATGGATTCAAACACAAAAATCCCACATTAAATGATACAGTGGAAGAATATACCGCTTTAGGTCACACAGATTGGCCAATATTAATTTACAGGGCACTAGCCATGACCTGTCTCTTAAGGAGTCAAATATTGTCCATTGTAACCCTCCTTTGAAGTTTCTCTTTCCTTTTTTTGTAATTCACAAGATAATTCACACGTATAACAGATGTTTATACATTTTTATGCACATTTTTAAAAATATATGTTTTATTTTAGATGACACTCAGTCAGTGGGGACCACACTGGGCACAGGGTGGCAGCATGAAAAGTCCTATCCCTGGGCAGAGTGATGGGTGCTCACAAGATGTGTGCAGCTATTGTGTGTCTTCTGGCTCCTCACTTGTTGCTGCTGTGATATGACAAAAGCAACTAGCACAAATCACAGACGAAGAGTTAGTTCAAGAAATAAAATGGTTCCAACAACTCACTTGCTCTGCCATGCTAATTGAGTTAAAATTCTAAAAAAGTAATTTTCTAAAAAGACTTAAAGTCAATAAACCATTATAGTGGCCCTTAAAGGATTGGCTTTGTTTGCTTGTTTCTGTGAAAATAGGAAAATAAATATAAAGAATATTATAGAGCAGTTGCAAACTATTATGCTATCACTTGTAAATTCAGAAACTAGATTAATTGATGAGGAATTCACCTTACATTGCTAATGTAAAGATTTATAGGAGATGGTGAGTTTTGGAGATGTTTGTTCAACACTGACTTGGAGAAAATAATGGAAGAGGATAGTTTTGCCCTGACAGCAGCGATTTAAAAGTCAATATTCCTTGCTTTATAACTAACAGTGTCATAGGCGCTCATGTGACTCATTCCCCGAAAAGAAAGGAAAACGTGAAATGAAATTAATTATTCCCTATAAATTTATAGATCTAAGTCTTAAAAAAATCAAGGACGTAGGAAATATTAATTCCTTTCATGTCATATTGTTGTATACACCACTTGGCTTGGGTCACAGCACACTTCCTCTTTGTGTAGCCAGAAAAAAACCAACTTGTTATTTTAGGCCAAAAAGTGGAAAATTCTAGTTACAAAATAACAAAAGCATGAAAACTTGTGAGACATACTTATATCTCAGTTATGAAATTTTAACACTTATGCACTGGACTGATTTTTCTCCTCACCTAAGGGGTACCACAAGCTTTTACATAGGCTTTGGATAACACAAAAATAATACAAATTCTACTCACGGCTACCTAAGATTCAAATTCATATGACTTAAATGAAACCTGGAAGTAATAATTCATTCTGCACCACGTATGATACCTGTTTAGAATAGAGATTAAACATTTTATCAGCTAAAGAGAAAAAAATATTTATATGTTAACATGTAACCAATGTCTGAATCACTTATCTCCTCTTGTATTAAATATGATATTAAATCCTTAGTTTTGGCCAGTAACCCAAAATCTATTGCCTTTAAAAATATCAAGGGTAAAATTCCACAGGATGGCATCCATAGGATGTCATATTCAATTGTACATTTTATTTTTTGAAAAGTAGAAGCATGAATTAGTTAAAGTCATTTCAGTTGAAATTACAAATTGTATTCATTATCTCAAATTATTTCATTATATGAATTTTCCAAAATATAGGAGTGCAAAACTATATAAAATTCTTTATGCACAGTTCCTGATCTAAATACATGCAAAAAAAATACCATTCATACTTACTTAATGATCCACAGAAATGGCACTTTTTTTAAGGAATAAAACAAATCCAGTATATAAAAGAAATACTCTTTTTATATGAGAAATCAAATTCTAATGTTTTTGAACTCTGAACAGAGTTAATTTAGTTATTTTTCTTTATTTTCACAGATCAAGATACCAAAAATATTATTTCCACAATCTCTGTCATAAGGATGAAAAAGTAATAAGATTTAATAACAAATATGTCCAGATTTGCAATCACACTTGTTAGAATAGAAAGCAGTAATTTAAATAATTTTTCCTATACAAATTTAAAGAGTTTTACAAGAGTTTAGGAGTCTTTAACAGAGGTCATTCTAATTTCCTGTGACATTAGTAAAAGGACATTTTAATTTATATAAATATTAGGAAAGTATATATACAGAATAAAAAAAATATAAAAAA
>VYXD01016169.1:399519-488574 GCA_013397195.1 Hylia prasina
AGAATAAAAAATATATAAAAAGCAATAAGAAAAATATAAATACAAGGAAAAATATCACCGTGAAATACTGAGACCTGCATACATTTTAAGAAGATCATCTTGACTGTATTATGTATTTTGGAATTAAAGGGTACCCACTAATTCTTCATTTTTTTAGGGTCCAAGTAATTGTTCATATGGAATCTGGTTAGGATACATGTATGACTGTATGTAGGCATTCATGCATGTGGTTATGTATATATGTTTCTTCTCTGTTTCAATCCATTATTTGTACAGATAAAAATTTGAAGCATTTGTTATGATAAATACAAATCTATTCATGTGGCATTGAAAGGAAATATATATATATATACAGTTAATAAAAATATATTTCCTTCCAACTTCACAGTTATGAGGTTCACAAGTGGCTACACCATATTGAACTGCCTTCCTGAATGACTTGCTGAGTGTCTAAACTTTTTCTCCTATGGAGATAGTCCTGCCATGCTCTTCCAGGCAAAATTCCCACTGAAATGAGGAGTTTAGTCTGAGCAAGTGTTTTAGGCTTAAGCTTTTTATCAAGAAATGGCTGAGAATAAACCCCATTTCAAAGAACATCTGTGGTCTGACGTAATTGTCTTTTGAACATTTTTTTAAACTTTTATTTAAAAAACATTTATGAGCACATGATTTAGAATTAACATCTGGAAGCTCAGAACAGAAGCAGTTTCAGAATCAGGTAGCTGCAGAAATGCTTCCCATCTACTGGTGCTCAGGGTTATATGGAATTTTCTTCCTGGAGCAGGAATGTGAGGCAGTGCAATGGCTTTCATATGTTTACAAATGGTGCATGACAAGCATCACCGTTCAGCATTGTTTGAGTAAGTTAGACCCACAGGTTGTGTACTCAGCATGGATTTTTCCTGTCACAAGAGAGGATAAACTCATCAGGTCCATTAGGTCAGAGGTTGAATAGGAAAGGCAAGAGACCATGCAACAGTTCCCACCACTATGCCCGACTTGTAAATAAATAGAAGACTCCAGTCTCCACCACTATCAAGTCTTCTCTTTTCACGAACACTTAATTCAGCAGCACAAATAGACTTTTTCTTTTTTTTTCCCCTTAAGAGATAAAAAGACACCTACAGATCTTATTCTGTTTGCCTGGTCCTGTCTGCCTTTCTTTACCATTTGTGTTGATTGATTGCTTCTGTGTTTCATCAATTAAAAATGTTTTAGAGTACAAAGTCTTCAGCATGTTTAATAGAGTCTGGTTAAGTAAACATCCTCCACCAAAGCAGCACAAGTAGAGCTTAAAATAAATATTGCTACTGTGCCAAGTTCATAATTGTTTGCACATTTAGCACTTTACCATATCCTAATCATAGCCATAAAAAAAGAAAAAGCCTTGTGTAGTTACTGTAGTTGTCATGAAACTGTAGCCATCTAAATACTGGGGGGGTATTTGCATTTCTTAAATATTGGGTTTTCTAGATTATTTTATATACAGAACTTGTTCCAAAGAACAAAAAGCTGAGCCTGAAGGGGAAAGGTGGTCAGGTTTAGTCAACAAACTAGCCATATAAGTGCTTTTGTACAATTTCTTTCTGTCAACAGGATAAATTTTCAAGAATACAATGTGAAAGGATCCTATGCCTCTGTCACTCCTACTGTTAATCACTTTATTATAAAGACAAACTTTCATTTGTTGTTTTTACTTCAAGAAGATAAAACCTATTATAACTGGGTGACAGATACCTGTTACAACCAAGAAAACTGACCTTAACAACTGGATTATGCAGAACAATTTATGCATTAAAATCAATGTAAATTAAAAAAACAAAAAGCTAACCAAGACAAAATATTTACACTAAAAGAAAATACAAACTGTTAGTGATACATAAATGTAACTTCTTCCAAATGTAAAACGTCTTAAACTGCTTAGGTGATACATAAAATCTTTATGGCATATTTGTACAAAGACATATATATAGGAAATATAATTTCTATAGAAGAAGTTAATAATAAGATTTGAAAAATAATAAGGCAACAGGATATAAATCTGATTAATTGTAATTAACCCAGTGCTAGAAAAACATAATAGTGTGTAAAATATTAAAAATTACAAGCCTTGTTTTCTAATAACTGGTGACTCTAAGAGGAAATGCTGGTCAAGATTTTGAAAAGCCATTAATGTTTTCTTTGTATCTACTGCTGATAATGATTAATTCAGGCATGTTGAGGAGATCAGGTTTTCAGAGCAGAGATACTCAAGTTTTCTAGATAATCAAGCCTTAACAGGAAAGATATGCTCTGACAGACTTTGCATGAGCCTCTACAGGAATCCAAGGTAAACTTGCTGCTGATCATGAAGTGAATCTTACATATGTATTCTTAAAACGTGGTCTCTAGATCATATCCTCAATAACTTAACCTTTTTAGGGCATGTGTTTGACAAGTTGGATTATCTTTTCTTCATCCATGGTATCTAGTTAAGTTGCATTAGGTCCAAAACTCCAAGTTTATCTACATCTAAACACCCAGGAAATTTGAGGTAGGAAATAAGCATATGGAAATGAAATAACTGTGTTTACATGTTTCTGGAATATCTGGTTGCATGGCGCAACATTTATCTTTCTTTTGTCACTAATTTATTTTTCCTTAAAATTTTTTCACATACTGTCCTCTCTATCACTGCTGGAAACCTCATTTTCAATCTCATTGTCTAAAGTGAGGATGTATTTTTTTTACTATTGCTGACAAATTCCGTTAAGAAAGTAAAAAGTTCTGAAGAAAACAGTTGAAGTGCTTCCCTTCTAAAAATGCCTTGAGCTTAAATTCCAGTTTTTCTGTCTACAGCCTGTTCTACCTTCTATGTTTCTTTCATTTTCCCTTGATTAGTCCTCTGGACCCATGAATTTTGACCTTATTAATTTACTTAATAACCGCCTTACACTGGAATTCAAAACACAAGATAGCTCTACCTGTATGATTGAGAAATCAACTATTTAAAATACAAATGATTTTTAGAATTTCTACTGATTATATACATGCCATGTTTGACCAAACCACTGACAAGCAGTGCTCTTATTTAAATTCCAAACAAAAAGTTTGCTGTATTAGAGATGTTCTTTAATATATCTGAAATACTAAATTTTAGATTTGTTCAAGCATGCAATAACCTTAAAACTAGGTCAGGAAAAGTTTTCATATTCCATGAGCCTTTATGCATTCAGTTTAAATAGCATCACAATATTTCCAGGGAATTCTTACAATTTGTCTTGGGTAAGTTAACGGAAGTTTGTGTTGCTAAGAAAAAATGGATCTTTTAATTGACTACTTCATTTAAGAAAACATGTTAGATGTTGCAATTTCATAGCTGTGCACTAATACAGTGCATTTGCTTGAGGACACCACAGCACTACAGCTATCCCAAACATGAGTATCCCAACATACCATGCTACTCATCCAATAAGAGAAACTGAAGCATTACAGAGAAAGAAAATTAGCAAACAGGTTTGCATCACTTAACAATTCAGTTAATCAACTTACTTTGATAGGAAATTGAAAAGTATATTAAATTACATACCATTTTTAGTTCAGGAACATGAGAATGAATATCTGATCAAATAGGGGAGATTTTGAAGAAAATGTTATCCTTCTGCAGGATGATTTATTGAAAAGCATTTTGTTTTATTTTTTAAAAGGACTCTGGAAAAGAAAGATAGACTTATCCAAGTTAAGAAAGCAATCTCTTAGTGGATTTTTTCTCTCTGTATTTTTTTTGTTGTTGTTGTTGCTTTGTTTAGTACTCATTTTATTTCTCATCTCCTTTCATTCCAAAATGTGTGTGAATATATGCTGTAGAATATTTAATAGGCACCTAAAAATGTTTTAGAAATTGTACCACAATGTATGGATCCCAAATAGAGTATGTGGCCAAACTATAGAAACAGGAAAAATTTAGATTACAACACTGAAGACATCTTGAATTCAAAGTTCAAAGACAGATTATTATAAGAATTTCAATTACTTTGTGTAGATGCCCAGATTAGTCTTTTTTCTGCTACCATGGGTCCTCAGCCTGCAGACTGAGATCCTTTATTGTGTTTGTGGCTGGCCTTCACTCCTGCAGGGCCACCCTCTCAGGTGGCTCCTCTGGGATCCCCAGAGCCACCTCTGCAGAGCAGTTCCATGGCCACTTGTCCCCACCCTGCCCTGATGGCCTGGGCTGTCCCCTCAGTGTGAAAGAGCTTGTGCCCACCATGCTGCACTTTGCCAGGTTTCTGTCAGCCCATTTCTCTGACCTGCTGGAGTCACTCTGAGCTGCAGCCCAGCCCTCTCACACACTGACTGCTCCCTGCAGTTTGGGGCCAGCTGAGTATTTGCTAATTGAATTGTTTGGATGTCATCTGCAGCACGCTTTGCAAATATTCAGCTTTAGGAAATCGTAGGCTGCATACCAACGGTCTACAACATGCCACTGATATAATTTTCTTCATTCAAACAGTTCCTTGGAGTTTGATAAAGTTCTTGGTCCAAACCTTCCAACTCTTAAGTCACTTCAGTCTCTAATTCTGAAAATTCAACAGCTCTTCTTGAAACCAAATCCAAACTGTGTTCTGCTTTATTTGTTTGTCTAAAGATCTGATGCATTAAAATCAGGGGACTGAGTAGAAATGTGTAGGTTTTTTAAATTTATTTAAATGAAATTGCCAGTAATCAGTGGAATCTAGGAAGACAGGAGTGTAGCCTTCAAAGGGTGTCAGGCCAGAACTTGTGTGTCCTGCCATCTGAGATCTTTCTCAGTGCCAGAATGCTTTTTAGGTACAAAACATGACAGATTATGATGAAGCAGAGTGAGGCAAAGCTGCCTTAAAAACCACTTTCACAATTAGAGTAATTGAATTAATGGCTGAAGGGTACTTACAGATTTGTTTTAACTTTCCACAGATAATTACACACATACAGCTGCAACTGTTCTGTATTTTTATTAGGGATTTATTGTGTGTTGAAGGAAATCTTCAGGACTTTTAATGACTTTTACATAAAAAGCTAACATGAAAATGAATTCTATTATCATTTAATCTCCTCCATGAGCAGAGAAAATGGTCCATTCTGTCCTTTACAGATGACTTTATGTTACAATGAATGACCAAACTTTATCACTGAGTTTTAAAGGTTCCATTTTTCTGCCTATCTAAATGGCACAGTACCACACATTCTCCTCTGAGAAGGAGCAGAATTGTCCTCCCACCACCCTTGCTCAGGAGGAACAGCATCATTTTCTCTGCGGTATTGAGGGAATAGTAGATTAAGTGACTTTCTCAAGGACACAGGAAATCTGTGGTAAAGCAGAAAAAGGAATCCCAGTATCATGAAACTCTACACAGCAGTGTTAATCACCAGACCACCAAAGCTCAGGCCTGAGGCACACGCTGCTGAGGGAAAAAAAGAAATCAAACTAAATGATTCAAAGTGAAACTGGTGGGACTTCCAATCCCTTCCTTTACTTTCCAGCAGAGCTGCATGAGACCCCATGAATTGTCTGACTGCAAAAACAAAAGCTCTAAAGGACACACAGTAAGGGGTGCTACAGGGGACAGCAGGGAGAGGACAGCACTGCACAGTGTGCCAGCTTTCACGTGGGTTGTCAGCACAGTGTCAGTGAGGGAGCATGTAAAAAACACCAAAACTGCTGCAAACCCCTCTAACTGGACTTGCACTTCACATTGGCAGACCACACCAAGGGAAACAAAAAGTGAACCTGAAGTTCTAAGATGGCTTTATTTAATATCCTGTGTGGTCTGTGGTTGTGGAGCAAGTGGCAGAGGAGACACCTGGACTCTTGTGCAGTTTCCGGCAGTGACAAGAGAAGCAGTCACAGAGTCACCCCAGTACAGCACTGACCAGGGGCTGTGCCTTCACGTCACACCTCCCACCCTTCCATCACACCTGGATGCCTGGGTAGGATGGACAAAGCCCAGGTTATCTTGGTTAGTACCCTGAATTCAGGATAAGGCAGAGACAAAAATGTAGAGGCTGTTCAGACCCACTAAGTTGACACAGGACAAGTGAGAAACAGCAAGAGCCTGTCCAAAATTCCTTCGGTTGGGCAAGATTACTCCATTTTTGACCATTAAGTACTGGATGTGGATCTTGGAAAAAGTCATAACAGGAATAGGGAAAATATGTCCTCATGAGTGCTCCAGTTTCTTCTTTCCTGTAAGACATGTCCCCTGTATATGCAGCATTGTGCTGGAATTCATTTGTCTAACTGATATTTCAGTACAAGAATATTTCCAGATGGACCCTGATCAGGATTTCACAATCCCATACACCACACACACACACACAAAACTCCTGCTCTGCCCCCACTCTGTTTTCTTTGAAAATAAACTTCTAAAGTGGAGACTCTGATTCAGCAGGACAATCAGTGGTTAAATTGGACATACTCTTTGGAAAGAGAGGATTATACCCATGGGTGGTCAAGCTGATATATTTTAGGGTGAAATTCAACAGTCCTATTGGAAATATAGATAAAAGAATAAGACAACACTGAAACACTTAAATTTCATTTTGACAGTGTTTTTACTCCCTTACAAGAAAATAAATTAGAGACTAATCCAAATATCAACAAGATAAATAATACTGTTCCTTTCTCACCAAAAAAGTTTGATGAAGTGACAGCAAGAGATATGGTCAAAAGATTTAATTGAAATTCATGTCACTCCTGTAACACTGGCACCTGGAAAATTAAACAGCTTTTGTGAAGTGCAACCGCTAAAAAGTAACAGAATAAAATCCTAAAATTACTCATTTGAATTTCAGTCACAAGACACAGTATGAAATAACAGATCTACCTGTGCTTCAGTGTTTAGCTGTGGTAGGTAAAAGACCGGGAAAAAAAAAAGTGCTTTGGTCTCAACATGGGCAAATACCTTGAAGAAAGAGTTTGACATCTGATTCCAAATCAAATTTCATAGTTAGATCTTTCCTTTGGTCCTTTTAGTCATAAACATAGGGAAAAAAGTCCTCAAACTCCATGGATTTATTTGAATGTTTAAGCTTGGCATGGTTTCTGACAGTCACCAGCACCAGATGTTCCTGAAGACAGTCTTATTTATTTTTAACTCTGTTGATAGGAGCCATCTGCTTCCCAAATATCTCATCTAAAGAATGACTGTAATGTCTATTTAATAATTAACTGGTAATGAGCTGATCTGAGCAACTTTATAATTGAGTAAGCATCTATAAATCCTTTCTTTTCTTTTGCTTACCTAACAGGATTTTAAACTTTTGGGGGTTGCAAACCACAGTTTTCTGGTGTGATATGAGGGAGGGCCTTTTTGATATGAAGTAAACTTACTTTTCTTTGGGACTTTTCACCAATCCTTAGACAAGGTTATGAACCCAAAAATCAGTTGAATATACCTTAAAAATACTGTCATAAGTATATTCTGAACCAAAAGTATATTCAGTACAGACAAAATGGCAGCAAAATCTTGTAAAAGACAAAAATGGAACAGAGAGGAAAAAAATCAAGTTATACTTTGGTAAATTTTCTTTCTAAGTTTCCCCTGTGCTCATTCACATATTTTTGAGTTTCACTTATTAATGATAAAATAAACCACTCCTAATAACAAATGGTCCTGTTCAAAATATTAATGGAAGTTTGTGAAATTTCTCATACAAATCTTAAGCAGGCCTGATACCAATTTTCCCTCTGTTACAATGATCCTTTTGCCTTTGATGCCTTTGATTTTTAGGGATTTTGGCTAGGACATCTCACTGTTGAGAATCACTGATGATCTGTGATTTATAGTTGAATGTCAACATCACCATTGAAAACATGAATGTTCTTTTCTTCAGAATTGCTCCGAAAGTCCCTTGAGAAGAGAAGACCTGTCTGGCCCTTCCATTTCCAGTCTGAGCAGGAAGTTCAAGGGAACAAGAAAGCTAGAATAATACCAGAATATTTTTGCAAAGTTAAGACTGAATCTGGAGTGAAATCAATTGTATGCTGTCTTCTTTTTCTTTTTTTAATTAGGCGTGTAATGCTCATGAGCAGATGATTTTATCCCTGTGCTTTGGTCACATCTTAAGGTTTCCACAAAGACCCCCTCTGTAATGAGAACATGAATCTTAATCTTTTCTGCCTTTATGGTCTGCACAGCACAGAAATGTCATGTGGATTTATTGTACCCTGAGAAGACCACCAGGAAGCTGGGTTTGGGAGACATAGCCAGTGTCTGAACTCCCAAGGGTACTGGATTAGCCCCCCAAGCCACAGAACATACACTGACCCATGTCAGCTTCTCCTCCTTCTGTGCCCATCCTGGTCCCTTGTCCCCAGTCCAGCTGCTTTTAGTCACATGGAGAGTAGGGATTTTGCCAGCTATGCAATACAGAAAGGCACTTTGTATGTCACAATTATTTTTAAATACCATACTGCCCCATATTTAGCTACATATGACCATAAGATATCAAAGGAAAACACAAGCAGTGAAACTACTGAGGTGCATAGCATCCCTCTTTTGTCTCTAGAGCAGTCAGTGTCTAAGAGTGCTGTTTTTTTGGGTTTTTTATTATTTTTACTTAGGAGACCTCTCCATTACCTTTTGGCTGACCTCAGATTTAATTTTCTAACTAAATATTTTGTGTTTTGTAACTTCAGTCTTAAGCAAGAACAAAACCACTCAAACTCCACTGTTGTCTTTGTATGATGTAGGTTGACGGATTTTGAAGGCTGTTTTCATGCCACAGCATGAAGGAAAACAGGGAGGGTGAGTGAGAATGAATAATGGTGAAGTTGAATTTGGGGTGGGGGGCACAACTTATCAGCTCTATACTGTAGGAGGAAGGAAATGTATGGAGTGAAATTGAGGTAGACTTGTCCACAAAACAATAAAACAGTGCCAAACAAGGACTTTCTCAGTGTGACATTTCTCTTTGCAAAGCTGGCTCTTAGAGGAGCTCTGCATGTGGCTCATTAAAATTAGGGTCCATAAACAAAGCAAGACACACATTGAATAAAGATCTCTACAAACATGGAGTTTCAGGGAAAAACAGGTTGCTTTGCTATAATGTGATGGTTCAATGTTAAAAACCATGCTCTTGTTAATATTCTTGTGAGCTTCAATAGCACAGTGGAGGCCTTAGGACTGTCTAAAGATGAATCAACTCTGCAGATTAATCAGAAACCTCACCAGTCAAAATATTCACTCCTTCTCCCCCCTGTTCCCTCAGTATGGCTAAGCATGTGTATTGCTCTCGTCTTTTTCCACTAATTGTGCATGACATTATTTGTGATTTTTTTGTAAAGAAACAGGGAGGATTTTTTTACTCATAATTTGACAGTTAATTTTTCAAAAGCTAACAGATTTTAAGATATGAAAGGAGCAGGTAGCCAAATCTCTTTCATAACATCAATAGGTCATCTAAAACTCATAGCATGCCCTTGATCTGGACCATATTTTCTAGGAGGCAAGCAAAGCTGAAATTTTGATTCTGCCTTCTTATAGACAGCTAGCAGGGAGGGAGAATGGAGTTCCAGAATTTTTTATTTGATTTTATTTAATTCAGTGCAACACCTATCATTAATTATAGTTTATGAACATGAATGTTCACAATGAAATACTAAATGCTCTGCAACACTGTTCTTTAAAAAAAATATTTCCTTACTATTAACATAAAACAGTTGCTCCAGAAAGTCCAGTGCTGTCCTCCCTTCTGCTGTCCTGCTGTCCTGCTGTCCTCCTTTCTTGGCCAGCAACCCCCTTCCTTAGCTTCATCTGGACTTGACAAGAGTAAAGAGCAGCACTATCTGCTCCTGTGGACTGTGGATGAAATAAACTCAACAGGATAACTCATTAAGAAAACAAGTCAAAAGGGATTTTTCTGTCTGTAGTGTGAGAGATGTTGACAGCAGCTAACCTTACAGGCAAGCTTGTTGCTTCTATGTAAACCTGTTCTCTTTCAGTTTTTTGGGATATGTTGCCAAAGAATTTTGGCAGAGTCTAACATTTGCCACTGCTGATCCCTTTTAATGAGGTTTGTGGGTCATTTGAAAGCTGCAAAGCAAAGTGAGACCGCTTTTTGTGTTTTGCCAATTTCATTATGCTTTGGGTGGTAGTTAAGGGTCATTTCCAAAAGCCCAATAGACATTTTTATTAGGTTTCTACAGAGGTACAGTTAATATTCTTTTCCTGGAAGGTTTCCATATTCTCTGTGACTAATGCAACCTCTATTGTTTTTGACAAGAGGAAAAATAGACAATTTTTTATTCTCCAAGGAGAGAAGCTGTCAGCTACCAGAAGAATAAAGACTCCCAGTGTTTACCTTTCCACTCAGCCCAATGACTACATACAGGCAACACAGACTTTTAATTGCTAGAATGAATGAATATGCAAAATAACATGCATGGACTGAAAAGTAAACAATTTGCATATTTATTATTGTCAGTACACCTTTTCTTCAGTGGCATTTCACCATGGAAACAAGTAAAGATCTCTTGAAGATGGCTATTAGCATGTTAGCCAAACAGTCACCTTTTGACTAGATGCTTGAAAAGTTGCTATGTCATCTGGGTGCCCCTAAAGTGAATGCCAAAGGGATTCAGAGAGCACTGAATGCCTGGCTATTTATTGCTTTTAGGACTGACCTTATCTATGTATGTAGACAGAATTGCCAGTGGAACCAAAAGGGCTTTTTGGATGAATACAGAATGAGGGATGGTGTTGCTTGGAGCCAGTCATCTGCTCAATGTCTGGTCTTAGGAATTGCCTTGAATGTCAGACAGAGGTATTTGAGTGGGAAACCCCAGCTCCCTGATCCCAAGATAGCCCTGCCAGGAGAATACTTTGTCCCCTCCATAGAAAGAGAGAGGGTGGATTTTCAGGATACTGGGACACTTAGCTTTAGGGGTTTTTTTGCCTGGAACTCTCCTTTCTTAGGAGAGGTGCAGACAGCAAGAGTTTCTTGCTTATCTCCATGCATCTCACACCCATCCTCAGACTGTCCTTTGACAACAGCACAGGCAATGATCCTTCTCTGCAGGATGGGATACTCTGACTTACCACTCAGCTGGACTAGCTGGGATATACATTTTGCTTTTCTTGAAATAAACTATGTTTTTACTATGTGTGTCTTTAGGGGACCAGATGGATTATTCATGTGATGAAGCATGGCAGGGAAGAGTGTGATGTTCTTTATTTACATTCCAGTGAGAGTAAAATCATTGTAAGGATTTGACCCTAGCAATTGCTGAATATGCATGGAAAATGGATGGTCAGAAGGCTTTCTCTTCGCATTTTTTGCCTACCACAGTAGCACAAATCCAGCATTTATGGTCCGCTCAAGCATCTGTAATGCGGCCCAACCATTTTCTTCTCATTTGGATAGATTGTTGCTTGAAAAAGATCATGTGGCACATGCCAACTCATGCCATTACATACAGATTTTCTCCACGTGCTCTGGACTTCCTGTGGGTTGGTGGCCCTTGTTCCTTCTGCCAGCCTCTACAATGATCTGTGTCCACCACTCAAAGGTCACTTCCACAGGGCACAGAACTTTCCCTCAGTTATTTTCACCTTCAGAGAGGTTTTTCTCAGTGCAGGTTTCTACAATTTTCAAAGATGTTCTATGCTATCCCTCAACTGGAAGGAGGAGGACACTCCTTGTACTCCTTACACCTTCAACATCTTTCTGAGGTGTGTTTTGTGGTATTGCTCCAACATGGATGATTGATTGTACCAATTTTGTACTATTGTCCTTTTCTTGGTCTTGATAACTTTACATAGTCTTCTCCTTCCAGCTCCAGGACATCATATGTGTTCCTTAGGAGCACATTGGTATCAAGGGGAAGGATCTTCCTTCTGCTCTGAACAGAGACAAGAGTCCAGTCCCCTTGTGAATCAGCCAAGCCTGTCAGCTCAGGGTTGGGTGCTTAATGAACATCCAAGTCCAAGGCCTTAGGGCAGGACAGTTGCTTTTCATCCGTCAGTGTGCAACGCTATGCATCAGTCTCTGCTCAGATTCCTGGAAAGCACACTGCTTGATGAACTCTTCACCAGATTTCCATGTACCAACCTGCCTTCAGATGTGACCCCATGAGCACAAGCTGGGAAGTTTTTCTGAGCAAACTCTGACGTTCAGCCTGCCATGTATAATGCTGCTGCCCTGCAGCACTGCCTTCAGCACTGGCTTGCCAGAAGTGCTCTGTCAGCCTCAGGCACTGGAAGAGTAAAGTTGGAGCAGATTCACAGTTTCCAAGGTCCAAATACAGACTTTGCTGGTGGTTCTTATAAGTTCCTATATATATTATTATCTTATACATTCCTATATATATTCTCATATATGCTTCACATTTCCTGAGCTTCAGAAATATTATAATTTAATAACAGAACCTTGTTATTCCACCTTTTATTTAAATTCCTTTAGAATATGTCTTGATTTTTCAGTTAATCACTTTTTTCGCAGTGTCAGTGGCTAATACATGCATCTTTTAATGCTCAAGTTAACCACTTTTTAAGAGATAAATATTATTGAATGTATTATTTTAGCTCAATAGATCATGTAAAATGTGTCTGTAAAATAATTTATCTAATTTTTCATACAATTTATCCAAATCTATTGTGTAAATTATGAAACTAGTATTGAAGTAAAATGAAAGATATTTTGTGCATCATTGTCTTAATGTTGATACTGTTACAACATCTAATGTGTTAAAGAAACATAGTTAAAACTTTCTTAAATGGATTGACTTAATTAAGTTTAGGAGCTCTCTGTGTCTACCTCATGATGTTTCAACACTCTGGGAGTTCCAGTACACTGTGGAAGTGAGAAATAAAACTCTCCTGAGCACAGTGGCCTTCTGTGTGCATTAGAAATGTCTTGGTTTGTCACCTCTTTTCTACTTCTGATTACCCAGCTGTCTGCAACATACTTATAGTTTTAAGCTATGACATTCCCTGGGGTACTGACTTTCTATGTGTCCATGTTTGTTTCTTGTATTTTAAAGTGAATACTATTTTGACAAAATTTAGTTGTAGCTGTCAGGATAGTTTGGATCCTGTGGCAGAATGTGAGATAAGGCTTGCCATCAGAGAGTCTGGAGTTCAGTGGTTTCAACCTCTGATAATTTGCTTTGTAAACAGAGCAAGCAATGCACCCAGGATATTTTTTGTTTTAATAGAACTGAAAAGTGGTGAAAGAATACATTTCATGAGCTCAGTGCAACAGTCAGAGTTCCCTGCCAGGTATTGTGTTAATATTCCATACTTTCTGTTGAGGAATAATGTTTGCACTGGAACATTATTAGTGCACTCTCATCACTACAGGACCATTAACTTACTGCTGTCATCTCCGCAGGATGGACCTATCTTGGCTGCATGTGATGAGTCAGATAAGGTCCCGTGCAAACTTCAGACCTTGTGATTCAGGTTTCTCCTCTGCAAAATGAGAATAATTATATTTTTTGCTTCTAAATCGTGGTGCATGGCTAAACACATTTCAGAATGAAAGATAAGAAAATAATGCAGCTATAATTAGAAAGGAGAAAGCTGATGGCATAGGAATAGATCTAGGAGATGCATTTGGCTCTAAATAAACATAAGGAAGTTTGAATACATTTTAATTTAAATAATACAGTTGAGTTTGACTGAAACTTTTTGACAAAATATTAAATAAAAGGTTTTTAAAGCAATTCAATTTGCTTCAACTTTCAAAAAAAACCCTACACATATTTCAGAATGGTTAATTTCAGAAAGACATCTCTGCATTCACCCTAATACCAGCACAGAGTCCTAGTGTCTTTCCAAGAATGACACTAGGTATTTATCATTATAGATGATACCACTTATCTATGGAAGGTTTCTATTAAAAATAAGCTTTGTCTGCATCAATGAAGGATTTTACCTTCAAGTGTGGGTCTAAGATGTATGGTCAAGCATTCAGAATATTAAGTGGCTTAACCCTCTAACTCTCTATCACTGAAACAGACTTATTTAAGTTTGTTAACAGTAAAAAGAAATTTAAAAAAATTAAATTAAATAAACTGCCAAAATTAAAAATCAGCTTTCTGCACCATTACATATTGAAGTGACTTTTTAAATGTAATACTGCTCTGGCAGTGAGTTTCTGCTAATGAGAATGAAAACCACATCTAGACCAAAGTTTTTTGCAGCATATAAGTCAGAGAAATAAAGAGTTCTCAGGATGATCACTGTAGATCTAATGAGTTACTAATGTCAGGAGTTTAAGTGATTACATTCTTAACAGTGCTTACATGTGGGCCCTGCCTCTCAACTGTGCTGTGCTCAGTACACTACGCAGTGTGTCTTTTTACTTTTCTGGCTAGGAGAAGTTTTACTGTGCTTCAGGCAGTATCAGAGTAACAACACTGGACTGTCAACTCACAAGGTCTGTAATTTAGATATGAAATTACTCCCCTCTGAATAAGGAAATGAAAATAATTTTCTGATACAAAAAGTGGAGATGTATCTACATCAAGAACATCTGCTTCTTTCATGGCTGTAACCATGAAAGTGTCTCTGGACCGTCAGCACAATTTCTGATTGATTTTATTTGCTAATTTGTGCACTTAATAGACTAAATCAAAATGTTTTAGGAAATACAGGAAGAAAGGCACTGAAAAATCTGAAATAAAAAGTGGGTTAAAGTTGATCTTGACAGCCTTCACTAGTTAGAAAAATGTTATTGCTTTAAGTTGAAACATACCCCATTGGTCTTAGAACATTTTTATGAATGACCACAACTGTAGTTTAAGCTTTTTATGAGAACTGATGACTCATTTATAAGTCTTTTTTGTTTTGTACATCTACTGAGTTTTGAGAGCTTGTTCTGTAACAATGATTATTTTTACAGACTTGTTCTACTAGATGCTTACTGCATTGTCCTTGGTTGTTAGAAATGTCTCAAAAAGAGCTAAATTAAAAAACCCTATTGGGAACACTTAGAGCTCAGGATTTATTTTATTCACAAGTGAGATAATCCCTTTTCTTGCAAAGAAAACTAAAGCACTGCAATGGCAAATGAAGATAGTGGCACAGTAAGATCTAGACCACAGGAATTCCTAATTTGTACTCCATCTATTCAGCCTGGCACTATAAAATGGACTTTTCCATTATGCCTGTTTATCTCCAAAAATCACATGCTATTTTTCAGTTTCCTTTCAAGGATCTGTGTGTCATGCAGAGATTGCTATTGACATGGGCAGCCCCATGTCAAGGTTAACACCACAGGATCACATTTTCTAAGAGCTTCAATTAGAAGCTAGTTAAAATCACATCTATTTAAAGTGAGAAAGAGGCTAGCAAAACAAGCCAAAAATAAGCTGCAACTACCTCAGCTCTGCTATTATTTGATGGGACAGAGAAAATAGGAAAGGGAACCATACTATGTTTACTGTTCAGCTCCAGGTACTTGAGCTGCTTAGGTATATGAGGAGTGTAGAAAATCTACATAAGCAGTGAGGAAAGGAAGGATCTGTGAAGAGTAAGGCAGATCAGCAACACTGTGAGTCAGCCTTCACAGACACCAGTGCACACTGCCTCGGGCAGGTGGGCTGAATAACAGCTACATTTGTGCTCCTTGAGCCTGTCACATATGCCATGTGCCCCTTTGGCCTTAATGTTCACACATATTTACTAATATCCTACAGCGTGCTAATAACTTAAAACTGAAGCTGAGGTGCCATCTATTTATTATTCTTCAAACAGAAGAAATACTGCAGAGACAGGGAAGTTAAAAGGTGTCCCACTTCCTACATTTATACATTTTTCCATACCACCTAAACAGATTTCTGTTAATCAGTTACCTTAAAATAATACTTACTTTAAGTCAATTTAAGGTGACAATAAATAAATAAAATCATTGTGTTCAAAATAGATAACACATTTATAGGAGTTTGTTGAATACATAAGTGAATTGAAAAGAAAGGACAGTAAATTGTGTTTTGTGAGGCTGTACTGGTTGGTGCTACTTCCCTGTGACTAGCTAACATGCTTCCAGGAAGGTGGTAATCATGACACAAGTTTTTAAGCAGGATACATAACCTGGAGCAATGTCAGTTGGAGGCTTCTCTTGGAAAACCCTGAGCACTTCTCATCACAGGGACCTTTCAGGAGGAATATGTCCTTTGAATATTGAGTGTGCATTGGTGATGGAAGTTAAATTTGTAGCACTGGCCCCTTGAAGTCTAAGTTGTCAAACCTCATCTTCAAACTAATCTCTTGCCTTTCTAACTAAAAATTACCCTCACTATGCTCCCAGCTGAAATAAGGATACCTTCCCTTCACTGAGGGTGTCCTTTTTGTTTGATTAGCTGCTATCAATAAGCTAAATAATAAATATCTCCTTACAGCGTAAAAAATAAATGTTCTTTTTTTTCTTTACACCAATTAATTTGTATTTTTTAGCACATTTTAATTTTAAAGTTTTGTCTTTCATTGGACTTTGTATTTGCTTAGCCACACGAGTGAATTACCTTTTTGAATTGAGATGAAAGTTTTCTCTTCCATACATCATAATTCAGTAAGCATTGTCATCAAACAAGTTTTGGTATCTCTCTATACATACATACATAGCATAATACTAACCTATTTAAAAACTATATAGAATAATAGAATAAGGAGAAAAAAATCACTTATGTATCTTTTATAATTCCTTATTTTCTTGTGGTATAATGTTTCAAATTTGATGTACCTTAGTTTCTTCCACATATTTCTCTGGATTCCTTTCTGCTGTCAAGAAGAAGTCACTCCAATTTGACAAGCAATTTATGTGAGATGTTGCTGTCATTATTATATTTTAGTTCGTAAAACATTAATAAGCAAAGAAAAATATGCTACTAACTCTATGTAAACATCTTTGTTTCTTACTTTATTCTCCCTTTTACCACCACTGTTTTGTCCAGGGAATTCTTAGTAATGCTTGTTGTTAAGGTAAGGTAAGACACTAGAATCCAAAGGTGGTCTGAACTACTTGAAATACTGCAAAAATAAAAGAATGACAAAGTGCAACTGGCTAATGCATATTCCTAAACACCAAAGATCTTCAGCTGCACTTATTTACAACTATTTCATGCTTTCCAGGTGCTCAGTTTCCTGAAATTACTCGAAGCAGTAGCCATCCACTGGAAACTTCCTTGCTCAATCAATTAACTGCAGTACCCATATCTGTTATTTACTGGAAGCTTGACACGCAGCCAAAAGCTGCAAAGCCAATATTTTTCACCCACCTCATACCACATAGGGTAGTCCTCCTTCCTAAGCCTGAGAAAAGCCCCAAGAATCTCAGCCCCATTGGTAATTTAGCAGACACCATTTACTTTTACAGAAAAATAATGCTTATAGATTATAGTTTATATTCAAAAAGTGCTGCCGCTGCCTTCAGTCGTCAGCTGTGAAGTCCTCAGCTGTGAAGCCATACTTTCTGTCTAAAAACACAGAATACTTTGCAGTTAAGCAATAACAATTTTCAAACTCTGTGGTTAGCAGTTTTATAGTGTGATGTTTTAGTCATTTGTGCATTGAAAAAGTAAGTACAGTACATTCACTTTCTATTTGATAAACAGAAGAAATTTGGGAATAAGCTGAGAAGAAGTGTTGGGTTTTTGCCTTCTGTTTCTAGAATGGGATGGTGTAAGTGTGTCAGGTTGTAACTGTCCATTAAGCAAGTCACACTCTCCAAAGCAGAAGTTCACTACCAGCAGACTTACAAGCATGTTTACCATCTAAATGTGGATATTTTCAGTTCATTACAAGACCACTTCAAAAAGCATAAACCACAGCATATGAAAACATGCAGCTCGCCACACCACAGGCTGTACTCAGGACTGCCCTTAGGATCCATACAATTTCCTGTTCATGTATTTCTATAGCAGGCTGGGGCTGTTCAGCGAAGTGTACAGGAGGTAAAACCTTATTTTCAGTCACTTACATTTCTTACTGGATATGTGCAGTTAAACATCTGGGATTGGTTTGTGGCATACAGATATCCAGGACTCAAAAGAGCATTGACAAAATGAGAAACTCTAATGACACACTATAAGCAAGGACTTCTCTGCTTCCTCCTACTGCAAAATTTCAGCTCAGTCTTTGGGCTGTGCTGTGGCTGCTCCTTGCTCTCCTGCCTGCAGAGCCTTGGTAATAATCAGCACCCTCCTGTGCAGCTCTGCAAAAATCTGCAAAAGTTACTGGTTACTCAATAAATACAGTCCCTTTTCATTTGTCCCTGGTTCCCTTAAGGACAAACAAACAAAAGGAAGAGTACTTTTTCTCATGATGCATAAGAAAATTATGGAACTCTGCCACAGGAAGTTGTGGAGAACAAAATTAGAACTGTTTTTTTAAAAATTATATTAGATAAATGCATGAGGATAGAGTCAAGCAGTGACCATAAAGTACAATTGTCTACATAAGAATTTACCTCACAAAGTTCCTAAGCTGAGGGTATCTTGGAGAATATATTGCCCTGGGTTTCTAGTTTTGATCATTGTCAGAAACAGGATTCTGAGCAAGACAAACCTTAGGCATTAATCTGTATAGCTATTTTATGTCTAACTACTTTTATAATTCTCAGTTTCTTAAGAAAATACTTTAATTAGTGCCAGTGTTAAAGTATGTACAGTCTCTCAGAATGTTTATTTACTTTCTCCTTTAACCCACAAACTTATTTCCCAAGGTAATGAAGCAATAGGAAATGTTATTGAAATATCAACTTGTTTCATAAAATTATGGTCAGATTACCATAGTAAATTTTTTTAGTCTAACAGAAGATAGAAGCCATTTTACTGAAACAGAGCAGTTTTACAGGATGTGTATCAAGAGCACAGCTTGCAACACATTTTAACCAAAATAAATACTCCATTGCTCTTTAGGAAAAAATGCTTTTTAAAAATTGCTAAATATTGAACTGGTTTATACTTACACTACCAGATTCCATCAAGAATCTACAGGAATTGCTCTGGGACCTTTGTCAGTTTGCACAGACTGCCCAGAGAAAGTTGTTCATCATACAATTGGCTAAAGAGTTATGAATATGAACTGCTGTTAAAGGTGTAGATTGTTATTCAGCACTAATCACCTTCACTATCTCCAGCTGAGTCAGACAGCTAATGATAAGATCTGAAATTTAAATGAAAACAGAAACATTGAAGTTATATATTTAAAAAGTTTTTTCTTTGTCAGTTGCTTGTTTTCAAAGGCCATTTCTTTCCCCTCTTAAATAAACTACTGCTCTTGATATTGGAAATTCTTAGTAACTTAACTGTTTGTGAAGTAAGCTGGAATTAAGCTGGAATGAACAAATCCAAATGACTGTAATGAAAGCAGAATCAGGTCTGTAGCTTCATTTTCATGTTGTATTTGAATATTTCATTTCTTCCCACTCTCTCTCTTAGCACCATGCATTAGCTTTTTTCTGTACAAATATAGTATTCCCTCTAACATCAGTAGAAATTGTGCATGTGACCTAAGGATGTTAACTATGTAATTTCAGCTGGCAGTAATGGTATTTGCACAGTAGAGTTGTATTCATAGATGGGAAAATAGTTCTTTTGTTAAGTACTTAATTCAGCTAGAAAACACCTTATCCAAATCACCCCCAGGAGGCACATACAGTAAAGACTATCTACTCTGTGGCTATACATTTCAATAAAAGCTTCTCAACTTAAAGTCATTCTTCCATTAAATACAATCCGTCTCAATTTCACAGCATTAAAATAAACTGGTTTTATAGGAAATAAGTTAGGGTTTCGCTAAGACAGGGCTAAGAGATTTCTATGCAAAAAGATAATGATGTGATGAAAGATTGTGCTGAATGCTTTTGCTTAAACATGCAGGCATAAGATACATAGTCAGATGGCCACAAAGAAAGGGAAGGTTTTAAAAAAAGTGTGAGAAGGAAACAAAATTCTGTGATGTAAATAAGGGAATGCAAACTATGCAGAGAGATTGCAAAATAGAACTAGAATCAATGAGGGTGGGTGTATTTTTTTGGCAAATCTCCATAATCCTGTAAACTGTCATCATCACTTGTTAACAAAATGTCTTGGCAACCAACAGCAGAGGAGAAACAACCTCCATCTTATCAATGCCTACCACCTCTTTCAAATAAATAGTCGTTGAAGATGTCCTGAATATCTTGAATTGAACCACACTACCTCAAGCTAAAGTTTGCCAATATTGCTTTCATTAAAGTGTTTGAGGTCTCTAAATCCTCCTGCAGGCAAAACCAAGAAGGTATATTTGCAGTCACAGCCTGAAGGCAGGGTTGTAAATGCTCTTAAATCACTTAGGAATCTAAATACAAACAAATACCATCTAAAAGGCTAAGTATCATCACTGTACAGCATCCCATATCATTTAAACTTCTGGAAAACCTTAAATTTTGGTAAGTGAAGTCAGAAATTTACTTCATTTGGGATCATGTCTTCATAAAAGAAATAAAAGGAATGAATAAGCTCATAAGATGAATATTATAAATTCCACAATAAAAAACCAGATAATAAAGTAGATAAAACTTGCATGTTAAATATGAAGACAGTAAAGACACAGGGAATTAATGACACATTTCAATTTCTGAGTTATTCTTGCAGCAATTCTGTTGTTGTCAGTTTGAGGGATCTGATATGATCATGCCAGCCCTGAATTTTCTTTTTCTGTTGTTTTCTGTAGTATAATAAATATTGTGGCAGTGACTGCTTGTTTTCCAAATTGTGCTTGCACTAAAGAAAGAGACCAATCAATATGTTTAAATACTGCTCTGATAGCTGAAAGAGATTCATAGTCCTGGGAGTTCCTTTTCACCTGGCATGAAAGACATAAGAAATGTCTAGCTCTGCCTTGTGAGGGGAAGGAGAAAGCCAGAAAATAATAAGAGGAGGGGAAGGGGAACAGGGAAAATTAAAGAGAGTGGAAAGGGGAATGAAAATTTCTACAGGTGCTTTAATGATGTGTGATTATCTGGCATTTATAAATTACTTCATCTATGAAAACTATGTATGTTTCAGAGGGAGGTGATTAGAAACCTGGAGATCCCCAAGTTATTGATAATTCCCCTGATCCTTAACAGCAGTTTCACAGAACTTTGTGCTGCTATAAAACACTTGAGGATGTGGTCCTCTATCACCAAACCCTAACAGCCATGTTTTAAAGCCTAGATGAGCATGTTCAGTCTGTCACTACTGAAGGTGGTCTTTAATTGCATTCTTGAAATGTGATAGTTTTATATTCCTATATCCCTTGTTCCTTATCTGAATCACAGGAAACAAAAATCCTGTTACACAATGAACAGGAACCATTAGAAAGAACCAAATGGATTCTCTGGGAAAAGAAAAAATGTTTTGCATGTGAAATGTAAACTCTGGTCAGTTTTGTTTCCACAATCATAACCCATGTAGGTAGTCACAAACTGATAATAGTACTTTCAAGTGGACATGATATCAGAAACCACATTATTTAGGAAAAAAGAAAGCCAGAAGCTCTGTTTCATTTAAGTGATGACTGATAAAAAGCAGTGCATTTGAAACCTGTTTTTATTGGCTGTGTCATGCTATTTCTTTCAATGCTACATTCGTCTGAAGGAATATTTTCTTAAAAATAGCTGCTGGCTGTCTTGTATTAAACATGTCCACAGCACAAAATTGAACAGTTTTGATGAGCATTTTAGGATGTGTAGAAATCCACATAATAGGTAAACAATTTCAAAGAAATCTTATGGAGTCCAACTCCCATTAAATCCTTAATTTTTGTAAGGAAAACTAGTTCTGTCTCTAAAAAATATCACAGGCTGGATGTCCAGTTTGTGTAGAGCTGTCTGATTTCTTTGGAAGAGTCCTGTCAGAGTTGAATGCAGTGCAACTGTTGTGCATGTGGTATGTAACACCTCCTGGAATCAAAATATTTCAAGCCAAAGGTTTGTTTATGCAGAAAATTTGTAGAGCAATTGTCTCAATACTTTTCTACTTTTCAAATAAGAAATCAGTGGGAATTAGGTACAGAAATACAGTATGAGCTTAAGGCACTGATTTAAAAAAATCATGCCTGCAGTGGAATTTTAATGATATGGAGGCACACAAATTTAAGCATTTTATTAATTTACAATGGATTTGGCTGGGATCACCCAATGTGAGAACGCTCAGGGCAGTATGTTTTCACAAGTATATTCAAACACTGTTTTCAGAAACTCTCCTAGTTCCTCAGAGTTTAATATTTTGTTGTATGAGAAATTCAGGTATTGATATTTGTTCCAAACCTCTTTTTATAGATATAAACTTTGCCATCTTTGAGATTCTTGTCCTAAAAGACTATTCTTAAAAATGTTCCTATGCTTCCTCATTTATATGAGATACAATCTTGAGACATAATGAATAGCTTTTATATTATAGAGGAGTATCTTGTGAGAAATAAGACAGCGAACCTTCTGTAGTTTGACAAATACAATCTATATCAAGGCAAGGTGGATATTCTATAGTCAATGCTACGTATGCGGTTTAGTTTGGCACTGTTAGTTCTCCCTACAATTGGTAATATTTGGCTGAAAAGTACATTTTTTTTCTTAATTTTAGGTTAGCTACTTTAACAGAAGTTAAGCTTTCAACAATCATCTCTAAAACCATTAATCATATAACAGCTCCTGACACAACCTATTGGGAAATGTTAGTGAAATGACAGTATTAATGCCATTAATGCAGAATTGTTCTAGTGCCCAGGGTAAAGGAAATAGTAAACCACAGTAATAAAGCCGTACCCTCAACTTGTAAACCTAAAAAAACATCCTTGTAAAAGAGCTGAACTGAGAGGACTAATTCTGGCAAATTTATTTGAGTGACTCACACTGTTTCCTTGTTAAGAAAAGCAAAGAGAAAAAAAAATCTGCCATTTATAAATGCAATAAAGCAGAGTTTAGAGCTGCTCCTCCATATTTCCCATGGCACTAAGGTATACAATGAACCATCTATGAGATACCTTAAAGTAAGAAATTCCTTCAAGTTAGCAATATTTTTCTGTTTTCCCAGAGTATAAGAGTAAAAAGCTGAATTATGCCAAATAACACAGAATGTCATTATTTTTAGCTCTGATTCAACAGAAGATTTACAGACAGATTAGTGGTCACCAAAGAAGTATTTGCATCTGTTGTTGATGTTATGACATCTGAGATCAAAGTTAGGCTTTAAATTTTAACTTTCTGTTTTGCAAGTGGATAATGAAACTGGAAAAAAAGCTGAAGATGTGAGGAGGGAAACATGATGGAGTATTAAAAACACTGAAGACAGTTTTGAAATGAAGAGGATATGGAGGATGAAGCCCAGAGGCTGGATCCACCAGCCTTCTGAACACTCTGCTCCTCATTCCTCAGATTAAGTACACATCGTGTGTGTGCCTGTGAATCATCCCAGGGATTGTGGAAACACTCCATGTTTAAACTGAGGCCTGGATTGGCCTCAGGGTTTGCCGAATGTCCAGCTTATACAGCACCATGTCCAGTGTGCTTAATTCTCTGTAGCCATGGTGAAAAAACATTTCTGTGGCTGAACCTAACAAAGTTAGTACTGACTTTCAGTGGCCGAAAACAGTCCAATGAAAACCCTGCAGTGGGAACTAAGCCAAAATAAGGATTCTTTCTGAGAAGATGCTAAGGGTTTTTAAGTAAATATAACCTTTGAGTAGCTGATTTTAAGTAATTTGAGGGTCTCTTTGCAGAGATAATTGATGTGCATTCCTACAGTCAAAGAACTACTATAACTACCTTGTAAAAGAGTAGATCACCAACAGGCAGAAAACCACCACAAAACCCCTACTCGAGCCATTGTCTCTAATGAGATCATGATTAGCCTTTTATGCAGATAGCTAAGAATGAAAAAGAAGAAAGAGTCCTTTGGTTTAACTGCACAACTCAGAAAATTATTAATAGTCAGGACATCCCGTCATAATCAGCTCACTTGTAAAATACCACACAGGTCAGTGAAGTCAAAGGCATTTCTATTAATCAGATTTTGGAGGGCTTAATAAAATAATTTACTGGCTTCTCTTCAGTTCATATACCCTGATTATGTACTGGGATCCCTGTGAGAGCAGACCATGTAATAACAAATTATCACAATTTCAACCATTATACAAATGTGCCAGTACAGTCACATTCTGTATACATTGGTCTATACATGTGTGCAAAGGCTGGGACTGAGAAATCCTCCCTCTTTTTCAACGAAATGAAGGCATAAATTGTATCAATTTGCTCTGTCTGAAGTTGCCTGGCTATGGTAAGAGTTGGGCTTATGTGTTGACAGATATTGTCATCTTGACATTATTTATGGCCCTTCCTGGGCACAGTTAAATGAGTAGAAATTGAACAGAGACAAAATGTCATTAGCTATGAAAACCAAACAAACTTACCAGAAATACTTTCTTTCTCTCAGCACTCATTTACACATTACTGTAGGTATTACTTGAAAAGAGTAATAAAATAAAATAAAATTAAAAATTAAAATGATTAAAATAAGGTAGAAGAGGTCTAAAGAGAAGGTTGACTTTAAGTTGGCATTGTCTTATAAAAATATTTCTAGTCACTGTGTGGATTTAGATTATTATGGAGTGTTCTGTTCTCTTAATTGAACATCACATTGGATTTGTCTGGATAAAAATATTTAGATTATTTATTTATGTTGGAAAACCTGTATGAATTAAAATTTAATTTAATGAGCTAACTTGTCCTTTAATTGTATTAAAGTTTCATTAAATCTGAGAAGCAAATGCAATTTTAAACAAAATTAGGAGGACAGTTGAAATATCTAATTTAATCTGATTTTGGAAGTTACCATAAATAAAATCTAAGTGTCATGTTGTGTCATCAGTTCTGATGTTCTGTTACAGGTTTTTCTTTTTTAAATGAAATGGCCTATTTCCAGCAGAAAGGCTGGCCTGCACTTTGAAATCCAATGTATTTATCTCACACAATTTTCTGTGTAGAAACCATACTGATTTATTTTTAAATAACCCATAACTATAAAATAATTTTAAATCATTCAAGAGACAATAAAACATCCTTTTGTCTTTATATCTTATTATGCATAAAACTATTCTTGAAGAGTATCTATAGCAATTAAAATTTACTCAATTTCTTATTAAATTATCATAATTAAATAATAAATCCTTCCAGTACATGAAGGTGGTCTACAAGGGAGCTAGAGGGAGGCTCTTCATCAGGAACTGTAGTGATGGGATGAAGAATGGCTTTAAATTGGAAAAGGGGATGAATTAGATTGGATATTAGGAAGAAATTCTTTGTTGTGAGGGTGGTGAAGCACTGCAGCAGGTTGCCCAGAGAAGCTGTGAATGCCCCATCTGTCTAAATATTCCAGGCCAAGGATGGATGGAGCTCTGGGCAACCTGGTCTAGTGGGAGGTGTCCCTGATCATGGCAGAGGGGGTGGAACTAGATGGTCTTTAAGGTCCCTTAGAACTCAAAACCTTCTATGTTTCTATGATTTGTTTTAAGCAATCATTTTGCTGAGTTACCAAAGGGCAACTATTCACAGCATTCCAGGAATTATAAATTGAATAAAACTATTTGGTCATCTATTTCCTTCCTTGAAAGCTCAGGATTATTTCCTAAAGTATATCCCTCCAACTACTAAGTCTGCCATAGCTAATTATATACTGTATGTTTGATTTTTAGAATTCAGCTCACTCTTCTCAATAAAAGCTTTACAGTCCGTGCACAAGTAGAATAGGCTTTAAGCATAAAAGAAATAGAATTAAATACCAATCTGATTAACTTTTCAGGTCTCAGAAAGCCAGTTTATATTAAAATCGTTCTTACCACACTGGCTTTGTGAACCACATGCTAAAAGATGGGGATTATGAAGATCCATTGCAGCAAAGGATTCAAACATTCTTCAGCTGGTTTGGTTGATGTGCAGTGCAGTCTGTGCCAAGACTCTGCCATTCTCAACAATGTCAGTGAAACACATTCACCACTGAGCTGTTCTTCATATTTGTGACTGGTCATATCAGTCTTTTACACATCTAATAATTTGTCTGAAGCATCTTGACAATAAAAGGGCAAATGGGGCTGGCATCATATTTTAATCAGGCATGGAAGAGTTCCATTCACATTTATGACAATATTTGTGTATTAACCAATACAAAACAATACTGAAGTAAAATCAACTGGTAGAAAACCTTTTTTCTATCAGCAATTATGTGACATATAACTGCAGCTTTCTGGTTTTGATAGTTCACTACCTTCAGAAATGTGGTGTTAACATATTATTTTCAAAATTAAATTAGGGCTGCTTTATGAAGGAAAATTACATGTTTTAGTTTATTATTTCTCAGGTGTATCAGAGACTTCTTGTCAGACAAGTTAGCAGCCTTGTGGAAAGCTCACAGAAGCCAGGAAGCTGTAAATTCAAACATCACTTATTTTTAAGCCACTCCTTGTATTTCAATGTGCTTTGTAGTTAGTTACTAAACAGGGACTCACACTCTTAATTTTAGCAGTGGATGAGTTATCAGTGTGAGCCTCCTTTTACCTGATAAATTCATGGACCCATCTGTTGAACACAATCTTTTCTGGCAGGATAGAAACAGAAGCTACTCTTTAGATATTACCGAGTTAACTGTCACACACAGAAGTACACTGTCACCACCAGGAAAGTGGGGAATGGATTAAACCCTTGTTTTGAGCTCTCTCAGGAATAATCAACTCCAACCACCCGTAATCCAGAGTCCACGTCCCTTCTGCATCACATAAATAGAAGCAGGATTACGAATGCATCACATTCACATATAACTAGGTGAATCCCTGATCTGCACTGAGTATCTGGGAAGTGGTACAAGATTAAGAAACTAGACTACTTTTCTCTTACATTTTTGTAATATTGAAAAATAAATCTTTTGGGAATTTTGGTAGTCCAGTTAGAGAGATTTCTTTATGCTTGCTGCAAAAATCTGCTTTCACTCAGGAAGGCAGGAGGTTCACCAGTGAAAAGCTGTGCCCCCATGTGTAAAGGGGGATCTTACAGTAACAAACACAGATGTTAACAAGAGTGTGAAGGAGAGGAAATAGAATCACATTTTCTAAACACTCAGCTGCATGTTTGGATAAGGGATTTCCATCTAGAGCAGAGTTTTGTAGTACATTTGAGATTTTTTTATCTATTTCTTTTTGGCAAGTAGAAGAGGTCCTACCTGGAAAAGTCATTCAGATCAGTCAAGCTATTGCAGTGTTCCAGCTGAGCTTCCACTCACACATGCCACAGATTTGGGGATGACAATGAGGAGGATGTTTTTATTCCATGACCTACTCTCGTGTAGCAGCAGAGGACGGCAGGTCTGCTTGGAATATCCCCTTTTTTGGGATGCCATGAAAGCAGCTTCTGCCCAGCTGTGAGAGATCTGCTATTCAACAGCAAAGAGGCAAAAAGATAAGCTTCAAACAAACGCCCAACACCTGACCTTTCAGGAAGTTCAGTTCTCAACTGGAACTCTGAAGCTCATTTTACATAATCCTTTCTGTATTCTTCCTTTTAAGGAAAACATCTTTGTGGTGGCCTTGCAGTCTGCTTGCAAAAAAAGAAATGAAGTCCTATTTTCCTATTTTTTGTCTTTACACTGACAAAAAGAAGAGTGACTCTATTTCCAGTGTTATTACACAGAAATCCATTAAATATTGTGAAGAAATTTACACCTCCCCTTCCCTTTTCCTGCTGGGAATTTGTGGTAGCATGGTAATTCATTTCAAGTGGAACAGAAGCATTTTTGTTTTAGTTTTCTTTTCATGTCTAGAAGTTAGAAGTTTAGTCCAAATGTAATAATGGCTAATAATCCCTATGTCCACACTTGCACTAAGGTCAGCTGCATACTTTTCACAAGAAAATAATCTTGAATAGCATGCTAATAGGTTTACAGTAAGGAAAAACCCCAATGTTTGGTTTTAGAGCAGATTAGAATTGTAGCCAGCTAATAAAAATAAAGTAAAAGCATTCCTATTGGCTTTGGGAAGATATTTTTACCTGTTCTGGAGCTGAAAGTCAAAAAGGAAAGACTCAGGAATGAAATCCTGGTCAGACTGTGCAAAACCTCCGTTGACTTTAATATGTCAGAATTCTAGACTTCCTCTGGCATCCCCTCTCCCCCAAAAACTGCATCCTAAGCCCATATTATTTGAACCTAATGGAAATTGAAAACACAAAATTACCTGAATACAATGAACTGGATCCAGAGGAGACAGGGATGCACTGGGGAATCAGGAGTTTCCTGACCTGTTGCCCCCAGGTCTCTTGTATGGCTCAGCTGGCTTTATCACCCTTGTCCTCCCCTCATCGGATCAAACCTTCAGGCATGGCACAGAGTTAACCTGTTTCTATCAGCCTCAATATCAGGTATGGAGAAAACCTTTGTCCTGAAAAAGAGAGTGCCTGTTTCAGAACATTTATTTTTCAATGTTTTTATGGCTTATATTTAGATTTTCTGTGCTCTGGGCATAGGAGTTTGCAGGTGACACTGGGTATCAAACGTACCCTGCAGTAGCCAATAGTTTCCGTGGGTCCTCCAGGAGCATTGGATATGACTTTGCCAGAGCCATAGTTACAGTATTTCTTTAATACTTGACAGGATTTTTTTATCTCTTTCCAGTACTGAAGAATTTGCTGTGCTGTAAAGTTTTGAGTACAGGGCACAAACATTATTGCCAGTTATTGGGCAGAATGTATAACTATTAACATGATTGTAATCTACAGTTCAGTGAAACAGCTGCCAAGCTTTCCCTGGGATTCATGAACACTTTGTTCTCTACTATTACAATACAAAGTGTGATAGATATGAGCATTATTGATGTCAATTCTTCTTTTGATCAAATAGCTGTAGTCATGGGAAATGTTATCCTAATTCCTGTATGTTCTGCACATGTGGTTAAACTAATGACTTGAAAATCTGCATTTATATACAGCAAATACAAAGTCAGTAGGACAGGTATTTTTCCTTACCCATGAGGGAGAAGAGCAGTACCACATGGCTATCATTATGAAAATAAGACTGAAGTAAAAACCTGACTTAGAATACTTGAAAGTTTAAGAATATCTATATTTGATTTTAAGCCCTGGTCATCTCTGATTCTGAAGAGTTACAGCATTCTTGAAAGGCCTAGGATATTTTCCTTTTATTTAATAGTCCTGTTATTCTGATATGTTGGTTTAGTCAATGTATTTTTTTTATTACATTGTAAATGCTTCTGGGTTATTACTAAACCACCCTTCTGACTGTGGTTTTACTTGGCAGGAAAACATTAGTCTTATTGTTATGTGTTGACCTACTTGGGATTTATTGTAAAATTAAAAGTATTGTAGAAGGAAGATCAAGAGAGCAAAACCAGTGATAAATACTAAGAATTCATGTATGATCTGAGTGAAATACAGACTTGTAATAACTGGTGTGTCTCATCTTTGACTCATGGCTCTGCGTTTTCACTACATTAATCATGCCAGAGGAGCTGTCACTTCATATTTGTGAACTGTGAAGGTCCGTCGGGGCAAAGGCCTGAACATGTTCCTGGATTACAAATCGGAAATGACTGTGATCGCTATCACTCTGGGCACAGGGACACTGTGTAGAAATTTGCAAACAAAAGTAGCAACTTAATCAGTGACAGAGTGAGCCTGACAGCTACTCTGCCACTTTGTTGGGAATGTGGGAGCAGCACGGGTGCCAAGACTCCTGGATCACCAGAAATACATTCATATTTAGATTGTCCGAAGGACATATCAAATACAGTGAACAGTTTCTTGCTACTAAAAAATAATTAAAACCTTTCCTCTTCACTGTTAGTATAAAGATTTGAATTTGTATTGAATTATCATGAGTCTTAAACAATGTCTAATTGTGGCCATTAAGTATAACATTTGCAAATATATGCTTGGTGGCTTCTGTTTTCCCTTGTAAAACCAGATGTATTTTCAAATTTCTGCATCTTACATGCCCATCTGTTTGTCTGCCAATCCATTTCTAATTTATGTCACTGTTCCTCTATCATTTGCTATGTCTGTTCTGCATGAGTGCTCAGACTTAGTAGTTCATCTATGAATTTATTTGTCCTATCTTTGTTAAGAACAATAGAAACTCTATATCAGCCATAAAAAGAGAAATTACTGACGAGTTAGCAGACATGTAATTGAAGGGTGAAAGCTTCCTCACTCTAGCTCATAATTTCATGACTTACAGAAGAATGCATCACAATAACATCCTCTTCCAGGAAGAGCTGTGATTATGATAAATTGAAGTAGGAGGGAATATTCTTGCCAGGTCCTAAGAAAAAAAGATCGTGGGGGGGAAATGCTTCTCCTAAAGTAAGGCTTTAGGACAGAGACTCTTCCATCATCCCTTTTCACTTGCCTCCTCTTTACAGTGAGTTAAGTGCAGGAATATGTTGAAAAGATTTTTATTTTCAGATTTTCCCTAAATTTAAACATTTGAAATGGATTTTATTCTTCAGAGTTGCATTAAAACAGAGATTTTCAATCCATTTTTCTTGTTATTACTGCTGAGTTTGTGCTCAGTGTTAAGAGCAGAACAGCCCAATCCTGCTCCTCATCATTGCAATTCCAGTATGGTTATTCCTTGAGCAGTTAATGGAAATAAAAATGCTTATTCCCACTACAAGAGTTCTACAAGAGTACAAGAGAAACCCACCATACAAGTTCTTTCATTTAGAGATTGTGGCATTCAAGAAATAAACTCAGGGCAAGGATTTGATCCCAGTAATCATATCCTGAATCTCACTCCAGCAACTGGGGATGAAGAAGATTGTATTAGCACACATTTACTAAAAGGAAATGTGATTGCTCTCTTTCAAAACCTCAAGAGGAATGTAACAAAAAGAGGGACGACAATTGTCTTTGTGCGCTTTGCCTGCTCTCATGTTTCCTATAAAAAGGATCTTATCTTTTTATACAATTATTAAAGCCATAAAAGGATATATATCTCAAACTATGTAATTTCAGATAAACCAGGCCACTTTTATCATATTAGGTTTCCTAGTCTTTTCTACAGGTTAATTTAAATACATGATATTTCATGATGTTGTTTAGTGACTTTCAGTTATTTCCATTGTTACTTCTAAAACAGTTTTTATAACCTATTTAGTGGAACTAACTAATCCTTATTCTATGTATACATACATGTATGTGCATATGTAAATATGTATGATTGTGTACTGAATATGCAAGTTTCACTCTGTTCACTCTGAGATTTTTATGCTTTTTTTGTTTTTAATAATTTTTGGAAGGATGTATTTGGCAAGACTTTTATTTATGTATTTTAATACACTGTTTGACATGTATGAAGGCAATCAGATCCATCAGTAAGGGAAGAAACCAAATTTTTGAGGGCTGCACATATTTTGGCAGGACCATCTCCCTGGTATGCAGTTACACATTCATTACAGCGCTGAGAATTATAGGTATGTCTGGAGGCACTTAGAGATTAATGGGTATATATAGAATTTCAAGAAAGGGAAGAAAAGGTGTTAGAGTTTTTACTAGCAGTTAACCTTTTTATAGTGCTGTGGGAAATTGAAGCTCTTAGTTTACTACTACAGGTATTTCTGGAAATTTCATTTATTTGTATTTCTTGTATGTATTTCTTAAAATTATAAGTGATTCCAGTGGAGATGTATCAATTTTTTAATGTCTGTGCTAAAACTAAGGTTAACAATGCCACATATCCAGAACATCTATCATTAAAGTGCTTGTCCCCAGATTACTGTAATAAAAGTTGAGAAACATAAATATAGCCAAAATTTATAGGACAAAAATGAACATTTCTGCCCACATAGATTAAACCCCATAATTTAAGAGATATGATGTGAATGCTCATGTAAATCTATGCACATAAATACTGTGTGTGAGAATGTGTAAACTCTTGTCTAGATATTAATTCCTTATTGACTGAAGAAGTTCAGCAGATTTCAGGTAACAGTCTCCCTGGGCTCTGCAGGGAGTTTATAGCACATAGAGGTTTTGCTCTTTGCTATATTAGGTACCAATGGACAAGAACATCTTTCTTCAATATTAACTAGAATCATGGTGTTGAAGCCAAATGCTGAATGCAAGACATAAAGCATAACAAAACAATACTTGTCATTATTAGGCAAGGGGAAGGAGAAGAAAAAGACAGGGTTCTTGATTAAAATATTAGTATTGTTTGTAGTCTGGATAGGATTTTTATAAACATTTTTTGGTAAATAAGATATGTCAAGGTGAGGAATCTCATTTTCTTACAAATACCTTGTACACTCAGCTGCTCTAGCTTGTCAAAGGTTTCAAGTCAGAAGCTGGTAGCAGGATTCTCTGCTCTCAAGCAGACTATGAACCCTTTTGTCCATACAGATTTGTTCTGTTTCTGTTTTTCCACATGTTTTGAGGTAAAGTTAGCTGTCTAAACACTAATTGTGGACATGCACTGTTCCTCCTGCATTTTATCAGTTTTTTTGAACAAAGTAAAACCCTACCATGATGGAGTCCTTACCAGGTGTCAACGACACATCACAGGACAGGGAGTGCACAATAAGATTTACATTTTCTGTAACAATCAAACTTGAGGAAGATTTCATTATTCTGTATCACCTCGGAGAAGATCTGAGAGAGGTTTCAGTTCTCCTCTCCAGTAGGTGATTTATGATAGAAGCACACGCACAGAGGATGTGAACATATAGTGTGCACACCATGAGTTCTGGTTAATGTTGTAAGATTGAAGAGATGCCTAGAGTGGATGTTTTGTTGATTTTCTGGGATGAAGGTAAAAATAAGTATTTGTCTGGAAGAGTAAAGAAGTTGTTTTATGGACCAGGGGATGTTCTTGAATTCCTGTAGGCCCAAGTGTACTGAAATTGCAGTATTTTCAGTGGTTTCACTGCACCTAAACTTATGATTTATGCCATCTAAACTTCCACTTTAAGCCTTCAAAAAGGATTAAAAACTGAGACTTTGTTGGCAGTTGATATAATGTACTGGGTCTTCAGCTGAGTTTGAGACTTCATGTCAGGTTAATGAAAGACAGAACAGTAATCTGCAAACTGCACAAGAAAGAGAGAAAAATGGCAATTAAAAAGAATTTGTGATCTTTTCATCAGTAAAATCCTAAGTCAGAACTGAAGAGCTGAAGGCAGAGCACATAAAAAAAAAATCTTGTTGAAAGAATTTTCAACATTCTTTGTTGAAAATGTTGAACAAAGAGCATAAAATCATTGAGTTTTAATTTCACAACCTTTTTCAGAAAAGTGTGCCCATATGTCATAGTGATAAGTGTCAGAAACCAAGCAGAATTAAAAATAGATTAAGTAGTACAATGTTAAATCAATACACTATCTCCTATAACACATATAGATTCCAAATTTTGTTCTACCTTCCCAGGTTCATTTAATGTCTAGACATAAGCTAGCAGAGCAATATAGCAACTAGAAGTATTTATGCAGTCTAAGATTACATTTTTCAAGAACCATATGCAATGCAGTAAGGAGATATTTCAGTGGAACTAATTTTGATTATGTCATGTGCATAAACTAGGAATGATCCAAAAGTTCTTTAAATATTCTTCTACAAAGAAGTTGTTCCAAAATTAGTGTTTCTGAAAAGTAGACCTCACCAAAAGTATATCTGCTAAAGAGAATTAATTAGTTCCACTCTTTAATAGAATTTTTTTTAAAAAAATCCCTAAAGATGTTAATATTTTTAGGGTGATATGACAGATGTTGCATTTTTCATAACTATGTCTTCTCTTTCAGTGTATATTGAGGATGGTTCATATTTTAAGTCAACTGTAAAACCAAATGAATTTAGTTTATAGAACTAAGTGGCTTAGAAAATGATCAAGGAAGAAAAATATCATTCACATAGTAACAAAATTTATAAATGTTAACGTTCAACATGATAATTCTTTGAACTAGAAATATTAATAATCAGAAGAAAATGAGAACATATTGTTATGATTAAATGTTATCAGAAGCTTCCTTCTGGGACCCATTTAACCATGTTTGATGTGATTTTCAGTTGTGCTGTTTATTGGCTTTATTAAGCCTTAAGGTTAAAAAATGGGTTGTATGAACTAATATTCATACAAAAGTAATTGAAATTTATTCCTAAATGTTTTGTATGTTTTTTTAGAAGAGGTAATTACTGCCATTTCAAGTGACAAATTTCATTCATAGAGATTTTTGGGTTTTATATCTAGAAATGGCTAAGCTTTTAGAATGACCTAAAACTTCAAAAACAAATTGGAAATATTTCTTGCCACATATTTAAAGAGGAAGTGACATTTGTATTTGAATATTACACTGTTGGATAAACCTAGTTGGGGATGTCTTTAAATATCTTGAAACAAAGACCTATGTGTTGCCTATAGCTTTTATTTCTATTCGTAATAGAAGTACAGTAATTAATAAAAAATACTTCCCCTTACAGTTTCCTAAGAATTTAGTGAGATACCACACAGCATATTCTTCCATCGTCATTATCTGTTACTGCCTGTTACATTTTATGTACTTTACTGAATAACATAAATTTGTACAAAGGTGCCAAGACACCACTGAAACAACCTTGGATATCTGCAAATTGTTTGATTTTTTTTAGACATTACAGTTTCAAAAGCAGCCTAATAAAAATAACTTGAGTTTAAGACATTTCTGCCAGTTTATAATTGCCGAGCTAGTTCATGAAATAATTTCTCATATGGTTCTGCAGAGTGTTACCCTATGGAGGAATATTCAGAAACTTCCTCAGTGAATGTCTAACTTGATTGATTTTGGTCTATTCAGAACAGTGCCTTTTATTTATATCATTAGGTGTGTCTTGCTTTACTTGGTTTGGATTTTTATTTGTTTGTTGTTTTTTCAATTTCTGTGGTTTTAATTCAGGAGACTCCTCTATTTTCTTGACTTCCTTCAAAAAGTCTCGTTAGGAGATGGGTCTTCCAAACCTCTTCTCAGTTCAGTGGAGATTTTACTATGGACTTTGGTTATAAGTATTGAGCCTGCAAGCTTAGGTCTGAAACACAGTAATAAAAAAACCTATGAATAATGAAATCAATATAACTAGAAAGAAATATAAAATGACATAATTTGTCTGATGTTTACCTGAAGTACTCTCCACAGCCACGGAGAATACTTCACAGTTTGCTCACAGAGGAACCCCTACCAGGATTTTATTACCTGAACTGTTAGAAAACTTTTCACCTAATGTGTAAAAATTAAACTTCCAATCCTGAAACTTCATGAATGTGAGAAAGTTTCCCTTTGCATTTTTCTGTTAGTCCAGTAAGTTATTTTCATGTTAGCCTTCCTATCAAGCTAAGCATTTCTAAGTCTTCCAGTTTTTTAGATTTAAGACAAATCTTGTACACTTTTCTAAATAATGGACATCTTTCTTGAATTGCAACACACAGAACTGAAAACAAAACTGCTGCAGACACTATACTGATGCTGAATGCAGCAGAAAGATTACTTTGTGTGTTTTGGAATAATCTCATACATGTGTTATACCTGATTTCTTCTGACAAAATGATGTCTGGTCTTTTTATGAAGAAGAAAACCTGTTTGATTTAGGCTTCAGTTTGGTTTTTTTTAGCTAGCTGTAAGATTTTTCTACATTTATGACACTCTTTTATTTCACTGAAGTTTGCTATAAACCCAAGCTCAGTGTCCATGAGGAAAAGTATCATTAGTGTATTAGAAGTCAACCAGACAAGAAATCTCAGTATCACTCAGCTGGGGTTGAATCAAACAGTGTTTAGTCATTGTGTGAGGAGGATGCAGCTGTGGTTTCACTGGTCACAGTGGAATTGCATCTCTTGAATTATGCCTTATAGCCAGACAGTAAACATATGGTATGCCAAAGATTCAGACATTCAAGGAATCAAGGATTTAAGGAAAAGTATCATTTATGTGTTTGGAATATTTGGTTTGGAAAAAACAGTCCAGTGTTTCAGTTCAGAAATGAACATACATTCCCTGCAAGTCATTGTTTGTTTCTCTGTCAGGAACAGAATTTGGAAAACCACATTATTGTGACTGAGGGTTGAGATATAAAAAATATCTGAGCGAGAAGTCAAAATGATGAGTTGCGATATTACAGAAACTTATGAAAATGCAAAAACAATACAAAATAATTGTGCAAATGTCATGATAATATTTACTTTTATTAATGTGTAACTGAAAAACTAACAGGCTTATTTTCTTATTGCTTTAAGGCTAAAAATCTGGGTACATTGAATTAAAAAAATGGAAATACAGTTTTTAAAGCCACCTTTCCTCACAAGTGTTTGTTAGCTACATATGGAGTTGGTGGATTAGTTTCCTAGTTCCTCTTAGAAATGAAACCCACCAATATATTTCATAATTAACGTATTTCATGATCAGTATATTTCATAACCAATGATTTTATGAAAGCCCCATATACCATATATCCCAACATTCCTTTCTATGACTCCAATTTGTGTAGCAGACTTAAAGCTTTCACTTCAGCTTGCAAGGTTGTTTTAACAAATTTACTGAAGTGATCTATATGATTCTGTATCATCTTAATGTAGGTAATCAGGTAAGGTTGTTTCAAAAGTGGTACAGATTACATTTTTAACATTTGTGCATTATTCATTGCCTTTATGTGCCATCCATGTTCATTGTCCTTGATTCCCAGTAATCATATACCAAAGGAAACTCTGCAAGGATTGTTGTTCTCTACTCACTGGATTTGTAATACATGAAGGTTAAAACATTGTAAATTTATCATTTTATGAAATTTTACTCATTGCCTGTAGAATATATTTTAAATAAATACAATATTGGCATTTTAAATACATGAATAAAATAACTTTTCTCAGTGATAAAGTCTTTCCTAACCCCTTTCTGCTTTGCAAAGAAATTCTAAGGTATTCTAGACATTTCTACTTTTTCCAGCTTATTCCCACTAAGGCTGTTTGTATATTTATAAAACACAAATCACATCAAATGTTATTTGTATATCTCAACCTCGAGGTTATTTGTATATCTCTGCCTCGAGGCAGTTTGTCACTGTGTGGAGGTATGCCCTTCCCTCAAACACAAAAATAGAGAATGAAGAATTGACCTTTCATTGGTTGGGTTGTGGTGTAGCATTACTAGTACTTATTCATGTTTTCAAAGCAGGACAATACAAAACCAATCTTAAAAAATGACACTGGACATTGTCTTTCTATATTTCCAAATGATGTGCAGTCCACGGTAGGAGAACAGTCTATTGTTATTTTTACTTGTAGTCTTGTTGTGAAAGAGTTTCACTGTATGAAGACATCTTCTGGATATCACACCAATCCTTAACATATTGTTGTTACCTGGGACCAGCATTATTTGATCAAAGTAAAAGAAAAAGCTCTTGTTTTATCTATAAGCCATCTGCCACAAACACTTATTATTACATAGACCCTAAGTTACAGTTTCCATTTGAATAGTTCTATTAGTGTTTGGGTGGTTTCTATGAAGGTTATTCAATAGACATTGTCCAGAAGAGGCTAGATACTTTTAATATATAATCCTCTGGAATGTTTATTAACCAATAACACTGAACCTTCTGACAGTTTTATTTCTGAGAATGTTACAACGTTCTTATATATCCCACTGGTAATTCAACATTACCCACAACTCCTCTGCAATGTAATGAGTCTTACTGAAAGCAGATGCAGCCAAATTAATAACAAGGACATCAATTTACTGTGGAAACTCATAATAGTTAGAGGGGTGGGATGAGTGGAAAGGAATGCAGAAAATAATTGCTTCACTTTTGCAAAAAATAAAAAGTAGCTGAAATAAGTAGATACAGTAATATAAGGACTTATTTAATTCAGAGTCTCTGGAGGAATTGAATTTAAATTAATTGTAGGATGAAGGAGTTCAAGAAAATTACTTAAACCCCTAAATATTCTTTCATTTGCTTCTGTGAATAGGTTTCCATGTGCCAAATCTTCTGTGAGGCCACCCTGCAAGGACCTTTTTATCACCTAGTAAATAGATGCTATTGCTCTTAACTAACCACAAAGAAAGCTCAGTTCATACACTTAATACAAGGCCTCCAGAGAAGGGAAGGCTGCAGATGAAATTCTGTGCTTGGTCATAATGAACCTGGTAAATTCTTGGCTTCCTGTAATAAAAATAATAGGTGAAATCTTGGCCTGTTGAAGCCAAAGGGAATTTTGGCATTGATTTTAGCAGGACCAGTATTGCAACCAATAAATCTACTGAGCAAACCAAAAGAAGTAGGTGAAGGGAGGAAGGAGAGGAATTAATGTAACAAACCCCCTATATTATTTCAGCCCTTGTTTAACCCCCCCTTTGCCTGAGTGAACAGCTCTTGATACTCCAGAGATGTGCTCACAGAACCTATTGTGGTGGTATTCTGAACACCAAATATTTACAAAAGCATTTAATGAGTAATTCTGAAACAGGAAAGTCAGCTTTGTTGTTATAATGAGTCAGTCTTAGATTCAATCTGAGGCTGTTTTAGGGGTGAGTAACCAAGGGCAATTGCCAAAGACTAGATACCGTGGGGACAGTGTTAGACTGGAATAACTAAATGTATGAGTTATATAATATGCTTCAATCTATGGTTGTGTTCTTGCTAGTCAAAACTGCTGTAGCTTCATACAGATGCAATCACAATCACAATGCTCTCTGTAATGCGACTAAAGCAACAGGCAAAGAAAATTACTTAAAAATATACATTTCTTTTTATATTTATATCCCCATCTGTGGGCATTTTATTTGTATGTGGAAACATCTAATTTCTGTAATAAATGCAGTTACGAGGGGTTTTCAAAGGCATCCATTGCAGATATGCACCACAGTCCTTGTGTACAGTGAGGCAGTTTCAGAAAGATCCAGGAGAGCAAATCAACTACTGTACAGCTACAGCACAGACATGCTATGTTCCTATCTGCAAACAAAAGACATTGAATGTGAGGAAATGTGTGTGTTTGTAACCTGTCATGAGCAGTACCATGATTGGAGAACCCTGTGTTTCATTAGGAAGTGAAATTCATCAGAGAAATTGAACTTCTTGTTTAAATATTCGAGAATCAGTCTCCATTTTCTGGACCTGAATATGGAAAAGGAGAATCACCCAGTTTATGGGCCTCATTCACAAGGACTATTTGCAATCAAGAGACAATCTGGGGGAAAAGACCAAAAACTGTTTAGAAAAATAAGAAGCAAAGGGTAACTAAAAATATATTATCTTATGAGAAAGAGTTATATAGGCAAAATACTTCTGAAAATAAAATAATGTTATAGAAATACAATGGATCAATAAACTCTCCCTTGAACCAACTTAATATCTGTAAAATGTCCACTGTAGTAAACGAAATCAAAATATTAAACTTTGAGAGTGGAAAATGGTTACATCCATTGTAGATATTGCTCTGCAACATTCAGTTTTCTTTGGCTTTTAATTCTCATTTAAATACTTATCAAAATATTCAAAAAGAAATTGTGCAAACCCCTTAGGCACTCTCCAGGTTTTCAGCACAGAGTGGTTACCTGGAAAACTTTTCAAGCAAAACTTTGATCAAGCAAACTTCATGATCAAGCAAACCTTTGTTTTCAAAAACTATAGGACATCCACTTTAGTTTTCACCATGATGGTTATTGTTTCTTCAGACTAGGATAAACAAACAAACAAATAAAACAAGACAATCAGCAATTGTCTTATACAGAAAATATTTTACATTGTAGCAGTGTCCTATTTTTGTAATAATGTTCATAAAACTAGTAGGTGCACATAAATTATCACATAAATTATCACATAAATTATCAAACTTATAATAAATATTTTGTGAGTTCGCCTGAAGTGACTCATTAGAATATCTAACAGTGGTGGCCCCTAGGCACAGGTATAGCTACAGAAAAAATGAAAGCAGCCATTCTTATTAATCACACTCTATATCTGACTACTGTTTCTTTTTGCAGTATTTAAATCAACTCCATCTGGTTCTTACTATTTAGTTGTGCAACTTAGCTTTCACAGTGAAATATGCTTACTGCTACAGAAGCAGGTCCAATGTGATTAACAGTACTAGGTTAAGCAGTTGCTGCTTAGGTCTGAAACCAGCTAACCATAAAGAACATCAGTCTCAAAACAAAACTAAGGACTAAATCTTCACTGGGTCAAACCCAGCTGGACTCCAACTGGTTATTTCAGTAGAAGGTATTGAAAACTATGTTCCAGGCCGCCTATCTTTATGTTAAAGCTTTATGGAGGACATTAGGCCAGAACAACGGTTATATAAGTAAGAAACAATCTCATTATGGGTTTATGGCCTGCTGTGGCAGGGCAAGGACACTGTCAGCTAGAAGGGAATGATTCTGCCTATGTAGACTAAAACAAACTGTAACAAAAGCACCCCTCTCTAGGGAGTTTTTTATTTAGAGGGTCCTTGTTCAGATTCTGTTCAACAATTTGCCAAGTAAAACCAAATATCAAGACCAAAAAAGCAAATTAGCAAACCAGCTTTCTATGCTTTTTGGCTAACAACTTCCTTCTTTTATTGCCATGACAGTGTCACTAGTCCTTTACAAATTTTTGATCTCAATTAAACTAATCTGTGTTTATTGCTGAGTTTGTGAAAAATCTTTCTGGGGACTCAATCAAATAAAAAATCATATTCCTGCCTGACTGAATGACAGACATAAACCAGGGGATGTAGGATATGGTAGGAACTCTTCCATGAAAGACTGACATGTAAGTTATGATGTACAAATAGGGTTTGATATTTTCCTCTGGTGCACTTTGCTCTTTTAGGGTTTAATTTTGAAGCTGCTGTGATATCTCCATTGCAATCGTGACACAGATAAAGGCAGGCCCAGCTCATGCCAGCAGGCCATGATACTTGGAGAAATCTGGGGACTTGGACTGAAAGGGGAAGATAGTCAAACCCCTACCACAATAATCATATGGTCAACTGAAACTTGGGATCCCCCTTAATTAAATTAAAATTTCTGCTTTTGAAAAGAGCGCCAGCCGTGCATCCTTTATGACACCAGAATGCCCAAAGAGATGAAAACACTACAGCTACAACCTTTTCTCTTTTACAGCTTGAGAACTACATTGTGGAAAACATGAAATCAGAGATGGTGCAGCTGCAGCAGAATGCTGTGCAGAACCACACTGCTACCATGCTCGAGATAGGGACCAGCCTCCTCAGCCAGACAGCAGAGCAGACAAGAAAACTCACGGATGTTGAAACCCAGGTATGTTCCCAGTGTGGTTTTCAAAACGCTGTTAATTGCAGAGAACATTTCCCAAAGTCTTTCCTTTCTAATGCATTACCACACAAAACATTTCAACACTGGAGGCCAGGAAACACACTTTGTTTCTTAGTAATAACAGCATTGATGATTGACCCTTGTTATGTATCTTTTTGTTTCATTTGGTTAGCTCTGTGTGCGTAACAAAGGTAGGAATGCCCAGGAAACTAGATCAGCATTGGGCTTTCAATAAACAGCTACCTATTGTCAATGATACAAGTGTCAGGCTAAATAATGAGTAACAGGCTAAATCATAGCTTTTGATCTTCATTGCTGTTGCTGTATATCAATCATGTCCCAATTTTTTAAGCTCTGTAGGACAACAAAAAAGGACAATTCAGATTGCTCTGTGAATGTCAACAATTTCAAACAGAAATAAGACACTGAATTGCCAACACCAAGAGAGAGAATGCAGGGGAAAGCTAAAGTAGGAGCTCTATTTACAAAACAGCAGATGCAACACTTTGACCTAATTCCAAGTACTCTTGCACTTTTCCTGTTTAAGTATGCTTTGTAGGAATGCATGTTTGAGGCATGTCTCTTGTTCTTTCCATTGAAATGAAGCTTATTTGGCAGCCTTGTTTTTGCTGATCTACTACTATTCTACAGTAAACAGAGTGCCAGAATATCAGCTGGTACACATCAGTGTAACTTGATTGAGTTCATCTGCACCAGCTGAGCAGACGAGGTTAAAAAAGGATTTAGAAACAATTTTTTACGAATCATCAAATCAAAATGAAATGATTATATTATGCTGCTAAAACAAAATATCCAATACAATATAAACATTAATGTTTTTAATTTATCCTTAAGGTGCTAAATCAAACATCCAGACTTGAAATTCAGCTACTGGAAAATTCCCTGTCAACATACAAGCTAGAAAAACAGCTGCTACAACAGACACATGAAATCCTAAAAATTCATGAGAAAAACAGGTAAGAGTTGGTATTTTTCTCTGCTCATTACAAAGTGGTCTGTGTATACATTGTTTTAAGCAACAGATGGAAGGAGAAATATAGTGAGTGGACAGCAAAGGCAATATTTATGAACTCACTAAAATATCTGTGGTGTGAATTTACACTATATTATGTCCTGTATGATAAATGTAAACTGATTTTTTACCGCTCTTCATGTTCACTGTAAATTTACATATTACTCTCTTTCATGACAACTTAGTCATATGACCACAGTTTCTGCAACCTAAAAGCATAAGAATAACTTTTAAGAGTGTTTTCAAGTAGAAAAATATTAATATTGAATTATGAGATTTTCAACTTCCTTAAAGTGCATCAGAAACAGAAAATCTTCATTAGTTCATCTTTCTAATTTTAATGGATTCAAAGATAAGACATGTAGAAGGATCTCTCTCTCCTTTTGTACTCAATTATCTATAGCATACTTGTAGCCATGCTTCATTTTAAGAATTTAATGGTAAATACTTGGGGTTTATGTTTAAGCTGATGGAAAAACTATTTAGCAACACAATCTTTTAAGCAGTAAATCGAGAGTTGGGAAGCAGTGCCAGTGTTCCCTGTCTGTGACACAGGGACCCAGCACCTGAAGTCACTGGGCTTAGCAATTCAGTATGTCAGAGAGCATGTCTGGTGAGCTGACCTTGTCTGGGATGCCAGACGCCCACCCAAACACTCACTCCCCCTCATCATCAGAACAGGGAGAAAATATGATGAAAACTCGTGGTTGAGATAAAGACAGGGAGATCACTCATCAGTTACTGTCATGAGGAAAACAGTCTTATTTACTACCAATTAATAACAGCGTTGGATGTTGAGAAACAGAAACAAACCCAAAAAGACCTTTCACCTCTACCTCCCCTTCTTCCCAGGATCAACTTCACTCCTGATTCTTCCATGTGCCCCCTAAGCAGTACAAGGGGATAAGGAATTGGGGTTGTAGACAGTGCACAACACTTTGCTTGGCCTTCTTCCTCATGCTTTTTCCCTTCTCTAGCATGGATCTTTCCCACAGGCTCGAGTACTTCAGGGCAAGAATGCTCCACATGGGCTCTCCACAGTTGTCAGGTTCCTTCTGGACATATCTGCTCCAAAATAGGGACCTCCATAGGAAGTACCTGCTCCACCATGGTCTCTCCCACAGGCTGCAGGGTTGTGTCTGCTCCAGTGCCTCCTTGACTCCCCTTCCCTGACCTTGGTGTCTGAAGCATGGTGTCTCTCCCCTTTTCCTTCGCTCCTCGCACTGTACAGCTGACTGGAACCAGCTGTGCCCAGCACGGAGCAGCTCTGGCCCTTCCTCACAGCAGCTGCACTTGGGCACTGAAAACAGGACAGTGGGAAGAGCTGCTGCCCTTCCTGACTGCCTTTTGAAACATCCAATGCACTGCTATCTCTGTAATGGACAGGTGTGAGCCGGGAGGACAGGGAGTGCTCTGACCCCTCAGCCTCACTCTCAGCTCCCTTCTAGAAAGAAGGACAGTGAGGTCAGTCTGACTAGGACTAAGGTTTCTATTTCCTCTGTCTACATTTGATATTGAAATGAGGCAAACTTTTAAGATGAGGCAGACACTGAAGCATGTGATACCAGCTGTAGAGGACTGTTTTAACTGAGATCAGTCAGAGAGCAGTGTGACCCCATGCTGCTAGACAGGAACTGGCAGCTGAGGCAGAAAAACCTTGCCCAGGGTTATGCATAAGGCAGACTAGCACCACAGTGGACAAGAGACTACAGGGTAAAGAAGGCAAAATACAGGTATTGATGACAAATAGAAAATATTATTATGAAAAAATGGGTTTGTTAAATGTGTCTAGTTGCAAAGCTGGTTCAATAATATATGATTATTGCTACTGATTATGAAAACCAATTTAATGTGTTTAATCTAAAAACCATTTGTCACCAGTAATTCCAACAAATGTTATTCTGAGGAAATTGTATTACTTTGAAAACTCTTGAACTCCACAGATGTCCCTTAACCAAATAGAAATGTGAATAAATTAGTATGGGATTAACTTTGTCATCAGCAATCTCAAAAACAGGTAAACATTCACCTAAACTGCTTATGTGGGCTCTCCCTGTAACCCACAGACAGATTGGGTATGACAGGGGCCAGTTCATTCTACATATTTTACAAATTTATTTTAAAATTTACTTAATTCAAGCATTAGTTAAACATATAGGTACTTGTACTTTTATCTGCTGCAATATGGTTAACAACAACATTTTGTTGGCTGCTTAAGAGACTGCATCTTGTATACTTAATCATTTGGATTTATTTATTTACCTTAGGAATGAATCAGAGTAAAAAGACTTCATGTCAGTAAACAAATAAGCCCTACTTGAATTGACCTTTGACTTGGCTGACATTATGATAAAATGTTTTTTAGAAAGTCAGAAGAAAAGGAGGGCTATTTTTAAAAGCACATTTTTTGTTGTTTGTCTCAGAGGTATAGGTATATGTGGATAGATGGAAAAGCACACAGAATTTCATCTTGTAGCAAAGCAAGGACCTGGCATGCATTGTGTGTGTTCTTTTCATCTACTCTTCACAAAGAACTGTGTAGTCTTGGCCTTACAAGTTCTAAACTTGAAATCAGTTATGTGTGTGTCAGGTTGACTGTGGGACAAATCTTGGTGATCTCAGCAGATACTAGTCTTCTGGGCATGCCAACTATTTCAGGTTGCTTAAATTTAAACAATATTTGCAGATTACTCACAGCCTGTGTTTAGTAGCTACTTGCACTTAGGTACTCATAATCCCTCTCCGTATCTCTTTCACACCAATAAATAGAGAAAATTCCTTTTATCCATATTACATACATGGACTGTAAGCTTTTTTGGAAAGGATCTTTTTTTTTGCTGAAGGTTTACAACACAGTGGGAACTAGTGTAGGAGCTATTGAATTTGCAAAAACAATCCAAAGATATCCAAAGATATTGTACTGTGGGCTGATAAGTTCTTTCTCTGTGCTAAAATGTCTTCTATATAAAATAAAAATTAGGATGTTAATCACATTCAGAGAACTGAATTTTGGATGAAAGTAATGCAAAATCTTATAGTAAGAATAACTGATCATTGATGTACTACAGTAACTTTCATATTATCCTTGAATAAAACTAACACTGTGTATCAACGAGGGAGCAGTGCATGTTCTTTAGACTGGAAATATGTCTATTCTTGGCCTTTCTCTTTACTGCCTGTCTCTGCTCAGAAGAGAGGCCAATTTTTTCTTTTTATTCCACTGAACTGGATGAGATTCCGTGGCATAAGTAGAGTCACATTTGCCTTAGAATCATGTATCTATTGAGTGTTCTCATGCCATAAATAATTTGGTTTTGTGGGTTCCCACCCACAATAATGTAAATGGTGGTTTCTTCCATTGCCTTCCTTTTTCCCACAAGAGCTTTCTAAATGCTATTTTGAATTATTCTTGAACGATTTCCCTTCTTAAGTGCCTTATGAACCCCCTTTTCTTTTCCGCAGCGTCTACCAGCTGCATTTAATTTATAGTGTGCTGTTTGTTTCAATATGCAAGTGTAAAAAACTTTCTGTTTGCTAAAATGAAACAAATGAGGAAAAATATAATGGAATTCTGAATCTTCCATCAACAAATAGTGGAAGTGAAATTTATACATAAACTCTTGCTTGAATTTGCAGAAAATGACACTGGATTAACACTTTCAGTACAATTATTGTTGTATACTATAAAAAGCAAGGACTCAAATGGTTCTTGAATGTCTCTCAGACTGTGAAAGATGAGGAAACAATATATCTGGCAAGTTTTATTTGAAGGTTGTGAATATACTAAAAAGATAAATCACAATTTTACACTCACTTACGTGATTTCAATAGAATTATCTTTTCACTGGTATAAAAAGTTTAATGGTGCCTTGTTACTTTACTGGCCCTGAGAAATATGGGGACACATCTTTTCATATTTCCTTAAACAGATCAGACAGTATCAGACTGGCAAGGCAGTACGAGTGGTAAGCACCTAACAGCATAAGGAAAATTTCACTCACCTAAAAGGAAGTACAAAGAAGATGTCTCGTCCTTTCGTTGGTAAAATAATGTTCTTGCACTCAAAAGTAAACATTGAAATCCTCTACCCATTTGTCTTCCCATACATATATAATAAAAGAAACCTACATCTAAATGGCCAAATAACTTTTTTCTGGTGTGACATTACTTGTCTTCAATTACTGAATAGCTCAACAAAGTATACGTTTTATCTGTAGATTTAATAAATCATTTTTTTATAAAGATTATTTTAATGCAAAAGATGTCCATCTTCAAGGTCTGGTCTATATCCTATTCTCACATGTCTAAACTGAGGATTCTGAAAACAAGTATTATAAAAAATCTCTTAAACTTCTGTGGTCTGGAATGCATTAGTGATTAAACTACCTTGTAAGGCAGATTGTCTAAACCAGACTTTCCTACCCCCTTGGACAGACACCAGAGGGTTTCCTACATATTCTACTTCATCACCTTTCAAAATGACAATAGCTTTCACTAGAAGTCATTCTTTGACTTCTGTGTGGGTATTCTACCCTCTCCAGCATTAATAGAGGTTTTTTCTAAATCAGCTGGATGTAGCACAGTTCCACTGAGGTGTTGCACTGAGTCATTCCACGGGTTTATATCCCAATAAAGTCAAGTCATCATTGAAAATAGATTCCTAGCCCCACCAAAACCACTACATTAGACATTGAGACAATAGCTAACCTTTAGAAAAATTAAATTTGTCTGGGTTTGAGATCTGCATGTGTGTGTTTGGTTTTAAGTTAATACTCTCCTAGATAATGACTCCAAAGTATCATTGTTCAATGGATAATATTGGTGTTTATTCATGTTAACAACACTTTATTCACAACTTTATTCTGTTCCCCAAATGCCTGATTTATTTTCCCAAATTGAAGGTTCCAGTTATAAAAAATATGTGTTTATATGTGCATCTTTATAAATAAACATATGTTTATTTATCACAATTATATGATGCTCCTGGTGAACAGTGATTTATTTTTATTGTGTTGTGATTCCCCTGAATGTTTCATATGTCTAAATTAGTAGTTTCAAAAATTTTGAAATTTCAAATGTATAGGAATTGTATAGGAATTTAAAATATATAGGAAATTAATATAGGAAATTTACTGTTTAAAGGAGCCATAACATTTTACTGGAAAGTGTTATAAAAGAATGTTTCAGTCAGCCTTTTGAGGATGTTGGACTCATTTGTATAGAGACAGCCTTCTTTCCATTTTCGTTAATATTTTGTGTTGGCAATAACCATTAATGAAAATTATTAAAATATTTTAACTCTGTTTTTACAATGCTTCTTTAAAATTTTGAGAAAATATCTTTACCAAGGACTCAGAAAAGTTATTCCTTGATGGTATTTGTCATTTAGAGGTGGTCTGATGTTACAAAAGTGGCAACAGAGTGGTCTTGCCACAGTTAAAGAAACCCTAAATATCTTTTCAATCACTTTGAATCTGTTTCAAGATTTTTTTGAACTTCCTAACATTTTTTTTAATGATCTATAGCAAATATTAATATAATATTACAAATGAATAATTCTGGCCATATTGGAGTCAAAAGCCATAAGAGCAGCTTTTCTCACGCTATTGAAGGATTTCTTCCTCTTGGAAGTTCAGAAATCCCCCATCTATGTGAAGACTTTGCTTTTGTTCATTTGGAGATTTGACCAAAGTTTTCTCATTGTTTCACAGTAAAACAAAAATGAATGTTTTGGACTTCTTCCAGGAATACAGAGAGTTGTCCTACCCTCAGGACTTACTTTTATCTGATATACATTTATGGCTATAGAAAACTAATTGCATTAATATATATGCATTCCTGAAAATAGTATAGTTTTGCAGTTTATAATTATAGGACTTTTAATCTACATAGAAAAGTAAAGGAAGCAAGTGCTATGACACTTCCATCTTTCCACCACATGTTGACACACCACTCAGAAATATTAGGATATATTATTATTAAAGCCATAAAACATCTGCTTCCTGTCTGTCTCTGTAGATGCCAAACTGTGGAGCTCTAAACATTGTCAGCTTCTCCTTTCTTGCTTGACATGGCCAGTGCTGCCACAAATAAGATTGTCATCCCCCTGGATTCATTTACTAAGGCCTTAGGAAGGCCACAGTGGGAAACAAGCATTGCAATGCATAAATTGTGGATGTCAAAGGCTTTTTCTTTAACATAAAATCATTCAGATATAGAAGTTATTTATTTGTGGATATAGATAGGATACGGTGGAATTAAGGCAATACATTGTACTGTACTATATGGATACAGGGATCATTTTGGTTTTACTTACTATATAAGTATAAAGCTATATTCTATCTTCCTGAACAACATCATCTCTTGCATTGAGAATACACATTCTGGGGGACTGTAAGATGTCAGACTGGGATGTAGCCCTACCTAGCACCCATTCAACTATAGGGTGTGACCAGGCCACCTTTTCCTATCCCAAGTGCATTGATGCAACTAGTCTATCAGAAAAGTTACAATCTAGAGTCACATTCAGGATTTCAATAATTTCTGTGAAAAATTATTAGTGAATAGAATTATTCTGTGGATAGAACTGATAAATTTCAAAAGGAAGTGGGTTTCTTTGACAATATTTTATAATTAGAAACAAATCTATCTGAAGATTTTTCAACAGCTTCTGCCAAACTAAACTACATCTGACTTTCTGCATAAGAAAGTTCAAAGGCTACCACATACATATTTTCAAAAAAATCCATGTGAATCTAAACCATGATATTTAATGTTAGTGTTCAAGTGATGAAAAATCAGCCACAGATCTGATAAGGTGATAAAATAATTTATAGTCTTTGGCTTCAAAATCCATATTTTTTTCAGAGTGTAACCTTCTATGATCTTATTTCATTACACTAAATCTTGCTATTTTGTTTCTAATTAATGAGACTTTTAAAATGAAATATATTCTCCTTTGTGTTTGGGACTCTTCAAAAATGTATTTTCCCTCACATATTTTCTTTTTTACTCCCTTTACCCAGATGCTTCTGGTTTTCACAGAACTGGACATATTGATATCACAAAGTATGTTTTCTTCAGGATCTTTGTAATTTCCACATTTATCATATTTCATTAAAAAAACTGCTGCTTTAAAAAAAGAATTCGATCTCACTCTAGCTTGCACAGCAAATTTTGGTGCCTGAATTTAATCTTTTCATTGTTATCATCTCTAACAGCTCATATTAAGGCTCCATGATATAGGGTAGAAGAAACTGCATATGGATTCTATTACATTCCTCTGTTAGGTTAAATGACCTAAAATTATGCAGGCATTTTGCCACTGATCTATTATCCAGAAGTAAAAAACAAAGGTAGAGGGAAAGTGCAAATAAATAAAACCTAAGAACTGACTTGAGCAGGAAGCAGTTTGTTGGCAAGTTCTTAACCACCGCTTGGTTTGTGGGCATGAGAAACACAACTTTTTTGTATACAACAGAAACCTCATAGAGAAAGTAGCAGTGAGATTGAATTAATTTCTTTATCTTTTCTGTTAAATTCCCACCACAGCATCAAAGCACTCTCCTGGAAAATCTTCTTGTTCACGGTTGACAGATATTAGCTGTCCTTTAAGTCAACAACACTGCTATTTTTCTAGATGTAATCTGATATGCCTTTGATCTTGGTAAATTGAACACTTCCAGCATGGGACAGAAGGATACTAGAATAAGAATATTAGTCCAGAGAAATTGTGCAAAATTCTTTATAAAATTGATATAAGCAGGTCAACATAGCATGATGCTCAACAGTTTTCTGCCTGAGGATCCTTTTGTGGAAAAAATCAAACATGGCTGGGGGGTGTTAGTGGGATATATATGTAGACTCAAGGAAAACAAGGGAATCCTAAATTAAAATGCAAGTTGCTGATTTACCAATTGGTAAAACAGTACTATTCTTAATGTGAAAGTAGGTACTGCTCATCTGATGTGAAATTCTTATCCCGGCTTCACAGACCCCATCAAAAAGTACATTTATTGTGTGTTCCACACATCTTGATGGTCCTTCATAACTCATAATGCTTATCTTCCACTCAGTGACAAGGCCCTTCACAAGCTCTTCTGCATTTTGCCCTGGTTTTTGTCTCACCATATTGACCCATTCATATTGCCAACCATGTCCTCTTCAGTGCCCTGCTCTTCTCCCTCCCCTGTCTACCTCAGACTTTTCAGCCTGAGCTTTTACATTCAAATGTTTTTCTGGCCTTATGTTTGTGCATAGGGATATTTGTGGATGAGAGTAACATCTACATATGCAGTTCCATGTCCTTTAAGCACTACAACATGCAAACATCACAAAATGCCACCTTAGAGATCAGTTATGGTTGACTACTTAGCAGAGAAACTCAGTGGGCTGAATTACTAGATGTGATATATTTTAGAATTATTGATTTAGGTAGTGAATTATACACTGAAAAAAGTGTTCTGGTTTCTGCATTATTAACTGTGTTGGCATGAAACAATATCTACTAATTGCTTTATTTCATTTTAGTTTACTTGAGCACAGAATTCTAGAAATGGAAGAAAGGCACAAAGAGGAGCTGGCCACTTTGAAGGAGGAAAAAGAGAACCTACAAAGCTTAGTCACACGACAAAGCTACATAATCCAGGAACTAGAGAAGCAGTTAAACAAGGCAACAAGCAATAACAGTGTCCTGCAGAAACAGCAACTTGAATTGATGGATACAGTGCACACCCTCATCACCCTCTGCTCCAAGGAAGGAGGTAAGAAAGCAGCATTATAAAACAAGAAATTTCTTGTGAATTAAATCCTGAATTTTTGGAAAAGCAAAACGTAATGGTATTATTCCAAGGAAGAAAAAGACATTATAACTGAGGAGAAAAGAGCAGATGAGAACCCACAAAACAAGTTCAGACAGTTCTGAGCCTGACCCTTGTACCAGCCTCAGCTGGTACAAATGTACCAACAGGTGTATTTAATCCTTTGAATTTAATATCACTGAGTTTTTGTGTCTTGACTATAGCAGATATGGGCCAAAATTTCATTGCCTTTGCACTAGCAGTACTGATATGTTCCCCTGAGTATCTGTCTCCTGCTGGAAGTAAGCCGACCAACCATGGATCTTAACTTTACTGATGTCTTCATCTACTCTTGACCTTCTTCTCAGTCAATGGAGACAACAGGCTGCTAACCAAAGGAAAGTAATTCAGAGTTTTTTACATGTGTGTGGGTTATAATATCGATGATTTTGGATATAGGCTCTTATGGTGCTATAAGTAGACATCCACAAGATGTCTCTTCCTTTTCTCTTGAATTAGATTTTTTTTATAATAAGGGATCATTTTTCTTTCTTCTGTCTTGCTGTGTTTTGTTTGTTTCTGGGTGGTCCAAACAAAAAAGGTAGAAATAACATGCTTTGAAAGAAGGGCTCAGCAAACACTCTATAAGACAATTTTCCTCAAGTATGTCTTTTTTAGTAAACATTTTTCTTGCCGAAAGAGAGACAGAAATTCAGATAGAATTTCAATTTTCAAATGTCAAAGACACAGCAGAATATCTTAAGAAAGAAATTCTTTTCACCAGAGCTGGTCAAGGGGGATGGGTGTAGACCACTGTGAAAAATGGAAATGGTACACATGGAAGAATATATTAGTAACTATTAGTAAACAAGGTAAAGTCATACAGAAATAACAACATAAAAACCCTTTGGCGAAAGGTACAGGATAAACACAGAGAGACACTGTAGATGTGTGAGTTGTGATAGTCCTTTAACAATTGGGGAAATACAGATCAAAGGGTTCTCTGAGATGTATCAGAAGTCTGAAGAGCCCAGCATAATAGATTATTCTGGCGCTATAATTGCCATAAACTAAAAAATAAAAAGTAAAATACTGAAACGAAACCAGCAAACAATTACCCCATCCCCCCAAGTGAAAACTTGTCACCTGCATCATTATTCAGTGTTCTCTCTAAGAGGCAGAAGACATACTAGATCAGTCAAACTATTCAGCTCAAGGCGATGTGGGTTTTCTCTCTGCTATATATTCCCATGCAACTTGTGTGGCTTAAATATAAACTGCTCCAGCCATGAGGATTACATCTCTTACTTTGGAAGTGTTGCCTGCTTGGGCCAGCATTGATGGACTACTTAAAAAAAACCAAAAAAAACCAAGACCAAACTTTTTTTCCCTCTCGTGTTCATTCTAAATGTTCCCTTCTGCTCATTCTGTTCTATAGCTCCCTAGTATTTTGAATTAAATAACGTTTCATAGTAGGCTGTTCTCATATCAGCAGAGAAGCACCGTGATGCAATGTAAATCCTTTATTATGTTTTATGGCCTTTTGGCAAAGAAACCTGGCAAGGCTGTGTCCAGAGTGTTCTAATAAAGCTCAGGAGTATTTTAAAATCAATATCAAAATGAAAGATATATTATTCTCATACAGAGATATATAGCAAGTTCTTTTTAGCTTAAAAAGATTTTCTAACAGTCTTGAATATGATTCAAAGAAAAAAAACAACTAACAAACCAACATTTTCCCTAAACTTAGTTTCCTCAGCTGCTTCTTATAAAAACTTTGAATGAGGAATACAGAAATGGGTGTACCAAATTGGGCTCCTGGGTACAAATTCAGGTGCCTGGAAAACTGAGTTTTCAACAGTTTTTTTAAACTTCTGAGGAACTGTGGAAGTAAATGATGCTTAGCACAGTTAAATGCCTAAATATAACTTTAATAACCTAAGCCCTTGATTTTGGACTCCATTACCTTTTGCGTATTATCATGTCCAGAATTTTCCTTGGATACCTTTGTTCTTTGAGGAAAATAACAAGAAATGTTAAAGTGAAGAAATGTTTCTTTCTAATCGTCTGATTAAGTCAAGTCTCACTGACCAATATTTTTGGTAGATGCATTCACAGCTGAAGAAGTAGCAAGACAGCTTAAGTTAAAATAATACGTTCCTGGAGCACAAGACCACTCTAATGAAGACTAAGTACTAAAGGTTGTGCCAAAAATTGCCAGCTTCAGTCTGTGCAAATATATGTTGAAGGTGAAAATGTATGCATGTGTGAAAGCACCAGTGGAGGTACTCTAAATTCACACCGAAGTAAGAAGTTTGGGTAGTCTTACAGAAATCTTGATGCATTAATGATCAAAACAAAAAATGCTCTGTGAGAACTGGTGTTTCTTGGGAAGTGGAGAATAACAAAATGTGATACATAAATCAGTGGCACCTCCTCTGTCTTATACTTTGGTAATCTCAGTCATCTAATTTCATAAGGGATATAGCAGAAATGGAAATGGTCCAGAAAAGAATAGGACAATGGAAAAATTAGAGTACTGGAACAATTTTCATATGAGGAGAGAGAGCTGTTACATACAGAACTATTAGGTGGGAAAGAAGATATGTGGAATGCTGTTATGGAAATGAACAAGGTAATTGATGACAGGGAGAAAAGTAACTGAGAAGTATTTTCCATTGATAAAAGAGAGGACTTGAGTAATTTAGGTAAAGGTTGCTAGATATAATTGAGATTGATAAATATTTTTTAATTATTAGAAAGCTGTAGAGATAGAAAAGGATGGGTCCCCTTAAGCACTTTGGGTCTTTAACAGAGACACTCATCTTTGACAGAAAGCACAGCCTAAGTGGGGCATCAACTTTAGAAAACCAGATTGTCAAAGATGAGTAACTTTATAAGCATTGTCAACAGAGGTGAGAGGAATTGCAAAGTATGTCTAAATCCTGTGGTATTTAGAGTATGGCTTTAAGTACCTCTATCAGATTTTCCTAAATGAAAAATATAAGTCATTATATTTTATCGTACATTTATGCCATGATATTTTAAAAATTGTCCATCCATCCATCCATCCATCCATCCATCCATGTGTAAATTCTCTCCCAGGATAAGTCACAAATTATTTTCTTTTTCTCATAAGTTATAGTATTGAGGATTTTCCTGTTTGTGAAAGTGAAAAATATAATATAGCTAAGCCAATTAATTTGAAACCAATCTGGTGACAATCATTGTTTTTTGATTCCACAACATGAGATACATGTCATTTATGTCATTATGTCATTTACACTGGTAATGACAATCATATCAGAAGACTTATTTTTAGATTCATTTAAATAAATTGAGACACTATCTGAAGTTTTCCTGGTAGAAGCCTATGAATAATATAGCTGGGTAGTATAGAGATACAGGGATGAATAGAAACTGGTTTTGTTCAGTTAAACAGTTTAAGGAGATAACCAAGTCCCTAGAGCTAGATGAAAACCCTAAGAAATCTGCTTTGATGCTTCCACTGTGCCTAGGCATACAGAAAGATTAATTTAAATTTTAATTTAAATTTCTGAAAAATTTAAAGGCAAATGAGAAAGAGAAAAATAAACCAAACCAACCAGACCAAACATATCAAACAAAAAAACTCAAAAAACCAACTGAAAAGGTAAAAGCAATATAAATGGAATTTTTTTAAAATATAGGTGGACTTAAATAGAAAATACAGATCCCATTTGCAGTGTCAGTTTTCGTACAGACCCGTTTTGGGATGAGGACCACCTTTAAAGCTTGGAATTTTTTGTGAGTTCAGTTTCCAAAATACCACCCACCTCTCTCCCAGTGTGAGTGATTCTAGAGTTTCAGTCGCATGTAATCCTTCAAATAGACACTCTAATAGGTCACAAAGCCTACAGAGAGTCAAATAAATGCAGGGTACCATGGGGACTCACATTGTCTCTATTTTGGCCTGTGTCTGTGGCTAAACACTTGTCACATTGTCTGTGTATATTTCTATATTTTAGGCAGGGGCAAAAACCTTGTCAACATCTGCCAGTAAATTTCTACAGAAGATTTTCTAAAAGAGAAGCACCTTCAGACACTAGCCTTCCAAAGGAAATGGTTGTTCATTATGGTGAATATTAAAATAACTATTTAAAGATGAAGTAATTGCCATATTAAAATGTAGATAAATGCATGAAACTTTTACCTTTCCCCCAAAAAATAGAGGTAATAAAAACACAGAAGTGAATCTCTGTGATAAATCTGTGATTTATCACAGAGATATTGCATGATTATCTCCAAGACCGTAAAAGCGCTTCACCTGTAGCAGATAACAAATAGAGGATGGATAGAGAATTATGGATGGATAGAGAACACATTATTATTAGAAAAGGTCACAAAAGGTTTTATGCTTGTTGTTTTCTTTAAACTGGCCATTTCTTATGCTACTTAGAGCATCATTTGTCTTAGAGTATTATTTATAAAGCACATTGCTGTCACTGTCAAACAACACATCTGTGGCACAGTAAATAGTATCGTGAAGTACTTCCTAAGATGCCATGTCAGAAAAATTATTTATGGAGAAGATATGTAGTGTTAAAGTAGACAGTCACATGAATATTACTCAAAAAATGCCTCAACCCCAGAATAAGGCATACACCACAAATTATGTTAAGCAATAGAAAATACAATCAAAGATGTGTATGCAAGTCCAAACAAACTAGTTCAGAAAGTATATCTGTCCCTGGGAAATTATGTTTCAAGCCAAATGTCACAAAAGGTGCACAGTCAAAAATACATTGTCTTCTATTTCATTATAAGAAAATGTATTGAATTTCTGTAGTGTTTAAAATAATTTGCATAACTTGTGATAACTGCCTCGGTAGTCCTACTCACAGGATAAATGAATGTAAAATTCAGTGGGAAAGCATATTTAACCATAAATTTATTTTTGTTTTGCTATTAGTTTTTTTTTTTCTTTGGCTGTCTTCCACACTGCATAATAATATACCTTGCTAAAATGTTTGGCCTAAACTTACCTCAGAAAACTAATGGAACAGAAGAGAAAATTTTGTCATTAATATCTTGTTTTGTAACCTCTTAGTAAAAGGCAAATGAAGGATTATCATCCTTTTGAATTCTGACAAGTTGCTAAGCTTTATTCTCAAAATAATACCTTTATATGCTAAGAAGTTACCCCCCCAATAGTGCCTATTGAACTCATGAAGTAAATAACATGGTTAGTAGATCTGGCATTTCAGGAAAGGTACAAGTCTCCTAGTTTATGGGTAGGAAAAGTAAATAGGTCCAAAAGTTTATTTGAATGGAATTAATGTTTTTTAAATGTATAGCAATTATTTTATTTAAAAAAAAAATTAAACAGTAATCAATCTATTCCCTTTCTTAGTCCAAAGTTGATGTGATGTAAAAATTTATTCTGAAGTACAAAGAGTGAGAATAGACTGAGAACTTCAAAGAAATGACCTGAAGGTTACAGGCTCAGGGGAAACTCCATTGACAGAAGCAGAATTGCCTCAGTAGTGATGCTGGCCTTCTTCATTAGACAGACTTCAAGGGCACCTTTTATAATACAGGCTAATATTTAAAAAACATCAACTCAAAATTATTTAAAAAAAAAATCCAAAATCACAAAAAGCGAAAACCAAACCAAATCAAAAATCCTGGTGGGAACACAGGACAGAAAAAGAGAACAGTAGTTTTAAATATTAGTATTTTTACAGTGTTCAATAAGACAAATTTTCTATATTGTATTGATTCAGTCATGCATTTGAATACAATAACAAGGATATTTAAATCCACTGGATTTTAGCAGTATAGAAGAGCAAGGTCTTATGATATAGGTGTTGATCATTTTTCTTCTGTTCATGGAAAGAATAATATCGGTACTCCTCTGAGACATATTTTGAGGTGACAACTTGTGTTTTCTGATACCATTTCCATATAAATATTTTATTCCTTAAGCTCATGTCTCCTCTTGGTACCTCATCCTTGACATTATCAAGGGTTTTTTCAACATAATGAGACTTAACTGGTGAGGCAGAAACTTAGAGTGTGCTGTATCAATCACTTCATTTTTTTTCTTTTGAAACATAGAATAATCTTTTGTGCCAGGTGCACAGAAGATTTTGACCAGCTTTTGCTGAAAGCTGTAGGTTTGAGGTGGATCAGGATTGTGTTGGAAACATCATTTAAGAAATGAGTTCATCAATGAAGTGAGAGACTTTTTTTTCTTATACCAGAAGTTGAATTTTAATTATTGATGTGTTCTAATATACTGCATTGTAAGAACAAAGCGTGATGCTTTAAATACACTAATTATTTTTAATTTTTTATTGGTTAAGAATAAATTAAAAACCTCAGACTTGACAAAGTTAGAATGCTTACACCAAAGCTTTAAACAAAATCCAGTTTAATGCACTGAAATCATCTGGTCTTCCATAGTTTTTAACCTCCCCAAAGATGTCAAAGCAGATCACTTCAGCTAAGGTTGACATTATGTGTTCAAGATTATGGAAAATATCAATTTTCTCAGTTTCTCTCTACTTCCTCCATCTTTAGAGATTTTAGGAGCATGAGGTTTTCATTTTTATTAAGATATCTTAAAGCATAACAGAAATACTTTTAGTTTAAAAAAGATCAGCAGATCACTATCAGAAAATGTCCACTGGCAATTCACAAAGCTCACTGCTGCAAAGATGCATTTCAATATGTGATCTGCTCTTATTTATATTTTGAAAGCTGGAGAAAAACTGAATCTTTCTTTTGCACTCAGTGTCAGGGAAGAGGGGTCCCCTTACTCTTGCTGTGGCTGGGTCCTATTGAGCAAATGAACAGGAAAGTGCAGCAGGTCTGCAGTCAGAGGCTGGTCTGACTTTGTGCAGTCGTGTAGATGTTCAGTTAAACATAGACAGCAGCACCAGCTTTTGTGTTTCTTGTTTTTTTCTGTTCTGGTGCTATACAATTCCTGTTTTTGTTAAAGACTCTATTGATATGCAATTTTTAGAGATGCACAGAAAGCTCTATTGGACAGTTTTTAGGCATCAGTCTTATCTGACTCAACATCTTCAGAGTTCAGGTCTGGACTTCTTTTAGATCAATGAAGTCACTTCTGTCCAAGTGAGTTGTTTCATGATGATGTGACTACAAGTACCCTTTTTCTCCATATTATCTGATAAAAGGTAATGAAGTTATTGCTGATATTTATATGATCACTACCTGTGCTGTTTTTTTCTAAAACTAAAACATATCAATTTCAAATCATCATGTTTTAAAAATAAAAATATTTTCATACCATGCTTAGGCAAGAATACCTTAGTTTAAAAGTTATGCTTTAAATAAAGTACAACAAATTATATTAGGTAGTAACAACTTAGGCTGTAGTATAATAGAGATTCAGTTCTGAAATAAGTAAATTTGATTGTGCAACATTTGAAATTTATGTCAGTGGAAAATATTTCAATTCTTTGAAACAGAATCGTGGATTCTGATATTTTATCCCTATTAACTTGTTGATGATCACAGCAGGAGATCAATATTTATTTGTACTGGAAACTATGCTGGAAATGTATATAAATTCTTGACTGTTGATGTTAAAATCAATTACCCACCCTCCTTCCTACAGTATAGGTCAGTGCCAAATCCCTCTTTACTCAGTTTTGTGAAACTGGCATTATTACACCAAAGATATTACAGAGAATATCAGCATATATATAAACCAGCAGCATTTGTGTGTCACCCAAATGGCTTGTTAGTAAAAAATTTCTTTGTATGCATACCATTGTTCAGATGGAAACATCAAATGCACATTAGGGTGTCTGTGTGGAAAAATATAAATCAATTAAAGAAATATGGACACTAGGAATATTAAACAATGCAAGCAACTTAATCTTCTTCTACAGTTAGTGAAAGACTTCTTTGGTTCTCCTCTCAGTGAATAGCTACTTACTCACAAAATTGCTGTCTCAAGCAGAAACTCTTAAGGAACTATATTGCAGCTGGATAATTAAGTGTCTTTATCTCTTTGTAAATGGGCCATAAGGCATTCTATTCCAGCTCACTAATGAGGACCATTTTATGGTATTCGTAAGTGATTTCTTTCAAATGCACAGTGATTTGAAATATTGTTGTTCTTGCCAGTCACTAAGGCTGGATTTATTGGGAAACAAACTTGATAACTGTAGATAATTTATTAGGTATTAAATAATTATACCCTGGAGAGGGTGAAAGCTCTCTATGTTAATGTTGTTTTCCAAGACCGAGTTAATTCCTGCAGCCCTACAGGAGGGAAATTCTGCTTTAAATGATTTATTTAATAAGTGGTTGGATAGCTTGAGTGCTCTCGCCATGCAATTGTTTGCCTATCTTACTGCAGACTCTCAGAGGCTGTGTGGGAGGGCAAAATAATGTTCTATTAGCTGCTAAAACATTTCTGTAAATGTTAACCCGGGACATCTAATTGACTACACCTTTTCTCTTTCCTCCCCATGTTAAAGTATTGATTCAAATTCTTCTATGTAAGGAACCTTAGTACTCCTAACAAATCTGGCACTAGACTACATTTCAGCTAATTCAGGCTAATTGCATTTCAGCATGGCCTGGTAGTTACTCTGGGTTGTACTTAAGTGAGGTTCACACACCTCTTTGGGCCTCCCACATGCAGTGATGGTGATGCATGTAGACATTAAGGAATAGAGGTTGAGAGCAGAGGGGTTATTTTGGCTTTTGTCATTTTTCCTTGGGAACAAAATCCTTCCACTTCTCCATCCAGTCCAGGGACTGTAGGGACACAGGGTGAATCTAGGTCATTGAGCTGCTCCAGCAGAATATACAACTAGTATAACCAACAAAGAAACAAATGAAACAAGCAACCAAGCAACCAAACAAAATCCCTAACTTTGCCTTCCCCCTTTTGCCCCTACAACAAATCTAAACACTTTCTGCAAGATCTCCTATTAGCTGATTCATTCTGTGGCTATGGAACCAGTCCACAGCCAACAGATATAACCAGAGCAGCACTGCTCCTGTAAGTGACATTTTGTGATTGCACCGCGTTTGGGGTTAGGACTAAGTGCTCCCTTAGATATTCAAAATGTGCATGAGTATGTGTATTATACACATGCTTATACTGTCATAGAGTCTGAACATTTTAATGAAAGCCAGCATTTTCTATTGTCATCATTCAGCAAATTAATGTGCCTAAGGAAGAAATTCTAGAGTTTTATTTTCTCTCACCTTTTAAAACACCCATATGAATCCAAGGTAAGCTCCCAGGGAGATCTTGAATGAAAGATGCAGGAGGTGTTACTTATCAGTTAATGGCCCAAATGAAAATATTATTTTAAAAATTGTTACAAAAGAATACACAGAAAATAAAAATTAAAAATAATAATAAAAAATTGTACCACATAATCCATGGTGTGTTCAAATACCGTATAAAGTACTGGAACCCACATTGCAACAACAACAAAAAATGTACAAAGACAGATGACTGAGTATGTAAAATACCTTTAATTATACCTATGACAAACTCCTCAGGCAGTGCAAAAGACAATGGAAGGAGATTGCAGTAGAAATTGTAGGTGGCTTGTAGAGAATGGTAAAGACTTACTGACACTTTCAGCTAAGAATATAGTGTCACCAGCTCAAACACTCTTGTTAAAAGATAACAATGGGAAGTTGTCCTTCACACGGTATGTGTATGGAATTCCTTGGTATGGGACACTGAATGATGAAAATGAATGTGGTTTCAAAAACGTTAACTGGAGGAATTAATAGAAAAGAATTCTTTTAAAACCTATTAAAGATGCAGATACATCTGGTGGAGGAAGAACTTATACTGTAAATTCCCAGATATGCTTTCCTGTGCTTATGCTGTTCTCCAGTCATCTGCTTTGAACATCTGTTCATATTGAAGAGTCTTTTTCAGGCCAGGCATCAGCCAAGCTCTTTCAAAATCTTAGGACCCCTCCTGAGGAGAAAAGTCCTAAAGGAAAAGAACATAAGAAGAAAATAAGTAATTATAAGAGTATAAGAAGAAAAAAACCAAAACATGATGGTTGAAAGATCAAGTCCAGTGAGGAAGTCCCATGAGGGCCCCGATGCTGGAGATGGGACACTGGAGAGGCTGGAGCAGCAATGTAACCTGGGATATCTAGTCTTATAACTTCATTTGGAAATAATGAGGGCCTTGACAATACAGTTTTATACACTATTTTCTGCAAATTTATAATCTACAAACTTGATTATGGAGCAATTGTTCCCAGAACAGAAATATTTTATTCCAGTATGTCAAAATGAACTTTTGAAGTTGCCAATGGCTTGCTCTTTTTCTCAGATTCAGAGCAATGTCACAAAGAAATATTAGCTTTAAAAGCATTTTGGTGAATGCATATTTTGTTGAAAGGAAAATGCATGTCCAAACTCCAATCCTAAACTTCCTTTAACCTCCCTAGTAAACAAAAATGAGTACACAAGCAGTGACGTATCTGAGAAGACTGCTGGGCTCCAAGACATACAGAAGCAGCTGTCATACTAATATCCCCCCATTTTGTTTTGGTTTTCTAAGATTTTCAGACTTTATGGAATTGAAAATAAAAAATTGAATAATACAGTAAGAAATAAAGTTGACATTGGAGAAAGTTTTGAATCAGGTGGTGATAGTTTATCTTTATAACAATTAGAATTGGGTAGTAACTACATATAAATTCACATTTAAAACTCTTAGTTGACCAGCTAGATGCATAAAAAGCTCCTGATACTTTGTCAAGAATGAGTAACTGCAATATTTTGTTTTTTATTTCATATATCTCAAAGGATTGTTATTTTCTATTTTTTTTTTAATTGGTTATATTGGGTGACAGCAGTAGCTTTAATAAGCCAGAAATGTGATTTTTGGAAGAAAAACAGATAGTGTACACTATCTGTTGAATGAAAATGTGCTTTCAAGTTCATTTTAAGATGTACCCAAGTGTGTTTTTGCATAGCTATCATTTAACTTTGTAGGCATCACTGTAGTTATCTGGAGAGCAGACGTGAATTGAAATCAGCCTTCAGGTTTGTGCTTTTTCCTTTTGTTTGTGTAACATTTGCAACACAATGGAGTTGTCACAGGGTTGTCTTATTGCAGGCAATATTGGGTGTCACAGTCAACTATTAGGTTGCAGTTTAATGTTTGTGCTCAAGTGGAGGTTGGTACATGCAAGATGAGGACACTGAAAGAGCAGACTATACCTCTGGCTGTAAGTCAGCAAAAACTGTAAATCTTTGCATGTTTTTCCTCCTCAAAACAAACACAAAATCTTCACCTTATTCTGCCAGATCTCTTTCTGGTTGCTGCTGCTGAGATAGGGAACATTTATATCTGTGTGGGCAGTGTCCCAGGCCTCCTCACTGGGTAACAGTTTGAGTAACATCCTTTGGATAACATTAACAAACTGTTCTGGATTTGATTCTTCACAAACCAGGCACTATTTGCCATAGTAACTGGAATTTTGTTGGTGCACAGCAGCTGCACCCAAATGGCTGGGAAAAAGGTCAGAGACACAGGGTCACCTACAGAAATGCAAGATTCCCCACAATATGTCTGGAACAATGACAAGATCAAGGCAAAATTTATTTGCAGTGAGGATCTAGACAGAAACCATCATTTGGCAGTCCTTGTATGACCCTGTCCTGGAATGTAGCAGCTTTAGGTAAAAACCATAATTTTGCAACCTTCTCCTTTTTGATTTTTTAGGAGTTGTTCAACAGGGGACACAAATTTTTACCTTAGATGCTTTTGATAGTGCAGCTAAAATTTAGGTCAATTATATATGCCAATAAGGTATGGAGAAAGACTTTTTCTTTCTGACTTCAAAAACATGAATGAGTTTTTTAAGTACCTTTTTGGTATTTCTATTCTATAAGAAAATTAGATTTATGTAAATAGAACACTGGAACAATGAAAATATAATAATTCACTCAGACACTAAAGAAATCTCTGCATAGATGTTCAAATAAGTCACGACATGCAGAAAAACAAACAGCTGTTTTTCATTAGTTGTCAGTATCACTAAAGGACGTAAGAGTCTAGTGATTAACTCAGTCTCAACTGATTTCAGAAACACAGAGATTCAGATCTCAAATAATTTAGGAAGTATGATTGTGATTTATTGATTCAATCAATGCATTTAAACATTCTTTATTGCTTATAGACAAGCTGTGCTATTCACCAGATATCTGATGGAGATCTGAAAAGCAAAGAGAAAAGCAAAGCTGGCAAAGCAAAAACAACCAGAAATCTCAGTTTTAAAAAAATCAAGTAGATTATTTTAATTTTTTTCCTAGCTGAGAGTAAATTAGATAATTTTCACACAGCTAGGAAAAACAGATATTATATGCTTTCAACTTCATATTCCCAGAGGAGAATAGTAGATTAATAAATGTTTCAGAAGCTACTTATTCTTAGTAGTCAGTTTGTATTTCTTTAAACCTGAGCAAACAAGCAAACATCCTCTATTTGTGATACCTGTTAGGAAACAAGCTAATTAGCTATTGATTTAATTTTACAACTGATAGGCAGAAAAATAGTCTCACTCTACCCAGGGCACACATAACCATCAATCAGTTAAATTTCCCTGACTATTGTTTTGGGAGGAAGCCTTATACATCTGAGCCCTCTCACTTTCCAGCACAGGTAAGCCATTCTATAAAACTGGAGGGGCTGCAGCCTGAGGTGCTGAGCCTGGCTTCCTGCTGAGGGTTAATATCCTGGGAGCAGGTGCAGCAGAAGAGCTGCTCAGCCCTGGAGCTGCACAGCCTGTGTTAACTCTGTGGGTTAACACAGAGACCTCCTTGGTTTGGGTTCCTGTTCATCCACAGGGCCTGGGCAGTTATGGATGGCACTCCCTGTGCTGTTTGGACTCTGGTCATTGCCCAGGGCATGGAGGAAAAGGAACAGATGAAGGACTGACCCCTGAAAGAAATAATTCTCATCAAGTAGGGAAAAACAGCATAGCCCGAGGAGAAAGTTACTGGGCTAAAAATTACACAGAAGACTTTTGGAAGTGCGGTGAAAAAGTTATTGTAGGTCCTCCTTCTGTCCAGAAAAACAAGACTTTCCACACAGGCATCATTGCTTTAAAGGAGCATGACTTCCTTACCAGTTCATTCATCCAGAGAAGGTAATCAAGAAACCCTCCAGGGTTCCAAATCTTGGCTAGGCATTCAGGTTTAAAAAATGATAATATTATTTTGCTTGACGTAGGCTTACCTTTTTCTTCAGGTACATAAAACTCTGTCATAAACATTGTATTTGGAAACAGCAAAACATTAGAACTAACAAACATTAGGAGTTTGTGTAAAATCAATATCTTGAAGCTGGCAAAGGAATTTAATGGTTACATATTTGGTTTTAGAACTAATTTATTTGAACTTTCTTCTTTTAAAAAAATTTACCTACACATCTGCCCTATGTGAGCCAATACATCATTCAGGGACTTTACTTAATGTATAAAGGATTCAAGGTCTATGTAATGTTGTAGAAAAAAATAGTCTAGAGCTATAGTATGTAGAAATAGTTTGGAAACTGTATGGAATATTAAGTTAGAAAAACAACAGCAAACCTTAGAGAAAACATATTTTATTCTAAAAGCACATTTACCAGTAACATTCCTGAGTATTAATTTTCTGTCAAGTTTGTGCTGTTCTTGCAAATTACAGTGTGATGTATTAAGAAAACCTAAACTTTAGCTAGTCATGCTTAATATACTGTGCTGCAGTCTGTAATGATACAAGTCCTTGTGAAGGAGCTGGGCTTTTCTTCCAGTGGGAGCACCAAATCCTGAGGGGTGAGAGGCACTCAAGGTAAGCCATCTTCTCCTGGCTACAGTGGAATAAAACCCCTGGTGCAAAAAACCCCAAATGGGTATTGGATTGCTTAGTTTTTAGGAAATTATGTTTGCTCTTTCTGTGATCTCAGCTACTTCAGCTGTCTGCCTCCAAGAGGAAAGATGGCCATATCTATGACATTTATCTGTCTTTTTCAACTTCATGTCTCAACATCCCTTTTATTGTGTTTCTTTTAGTTTTAAAGCATGAGAAGATGATTTATTTCTGAAGATGATTCCTAGATATCATCTCTTCATAAAATTACCAAAGCTATTTGCTCTGATATTAAACTCTTGCCTTGTTTAAAGTTTTAATGATATAAACTTTAGAACATACTCATTTTTTCTTTTGTCTAAGTTTCAGTTACAAAGGACCCAAATTCAAATTTCCTTTATTGAATCTTAGTAGTTATTTTCAAGTGGTTTCCAATGTGTGTATAACTCTAGTGTAAGAGGTGAGATAATCTTGCTGCATACATCTAATAAAAGTGTTTTAAGACTGATGGAAATGAGCAGTGCCTCTGCACCACTAAATATAATTTTTAGACAGGAGAGACTGATGTCTGCAGTTGAAACAACAGCATTAGAGAAAGTCAGGCCAGAAAGAATGGCTCTATTCTAAAGCCCTCTGAAATCAATGAGAGGTTTTGCTTTAACTCCTCTAGGCTTTGGCTCCAACCCCAAGTAATTATTCAGGTTGGACTTTGGCCACAGATACTAACACCACCTGATTACAGAAAGTACCATGAAGTCTTTAATTAGCACAAATTACAAGGACCTCAGGTCTATTACTTATCTAAAAAATGGCACTTTAAGAGAGTGCACATTTGATTTGCACCTTGATAAGGACCTTACTCTCTGCCATCTCACAGAAAAGTGTGTAATCTACAACATTGTCAGCAATACCTTTTCCAAATAAGGCCAAGTTTCAAAGCCATTGATTTCCTAATCAAATTTCACATGCAAATATATAAATTAGGTGTTTTTTTTGTTGATGATGTTGAATAAAAATAATAAACATTAAGCAAATATATGGAAGAGCAGAAGTGAGGGATTTTTGTTTCTTAAAATAAATGTTTAAAATAATATAAAACAAGTAAAAGGAAAAGAATAATATATTTTTTATGCAAAATGCCTACCTAGAGAGCAGTATAGTCTTACAGTCAGGATTATCTTTTTCACTATTTTTCTACTTTCACCTTTTCATGGAATGACTGAAGTAAAATATTTAACCTTTTTTTGCCTCAATTTCCCCATTTGTGAAATGGTATTAATACCAAGTTCTCTGGCAGGAATTTGCCATCTTAAAATACTGATTTGAGCTGCTCAAAGGGAAGATATTATTTCCAAATGCACACCCTTGGCATTATTCTCACCATCCATGCAAGGCCATTGCCCTGTTGCACATCAGCGTCAGTTTTGCAGCAGAGCCCACTTCACTCAGAGTGAATAAGATGCAGTCCCTTTTGTATCTATAACTCACACTTTCAAGCCAAAAATTAAAAAGAAGTATCTGTCACCAAGGATGAGTGTGTCTGGAAGACTTAAATATTGTATGTATCCTTATGGTAGGGATTAATGAAGTGCTGGCCCAAACCCTGCACATCACTTGAGGACATGTTTAAGAATCTGAGTAGATGGATGGATTTCCATGGGAATACTGATGTACTTAAAATATGTGTTGTTGGAATGAAATCATATCCTTCACTGTTGTGTGGGGTCAATGCTACTTTTGTTTGTGAAAATGAAGAACACTCTCAGATGTTACTCCTTCTACAGGGAATTTCCTGGTTGTTCAAGACTGGGATTCTCAACATCTTGCACTCCTGAATTCTCAGCCTAGACTCATATATATGGCCAGTCTGTAATATACAGGATCAAGATCTCCACTGGTGTTGTAACATTAACTGTTTCCCTGTGCTCAGCCAAAATGAATTCTATAAATCTTGCCTCTAGACATCTGACTTCAGTAGCACTTTTTTTCTTTTATTATATTTAACAACCTTTATGAACATAGATATGAAAATAATTAAATTATTCTTTTCCAAAAAAATAAATCTAAGCCTTGCCCCAACCTCCTATGCTGCTCAAAAGTCATTACTTCATGAACAGCACAAACTCTCTCCTTTGAGAGAGAGCATTGCTGTCTTAGATGAGCATCTGTGTCAGATCAGAACACTGAACATGTTTTCCACCTTCATGTGCCATCTCTGGGGCATTCTTTGGCAACTTCCCAGGTACAGCTTTAGTCGGTGGCAACACCTGCAGCAGCACAGACCTTTGCACTCAGAAGGAACATGCTGTGTTACCTCTCAGCACACAGGATGCTCTGTTTAGCTGTTTGGATCATGACTTCTGGTGCCTACTCTGCCATCTGTGCAAAACCTTCATACTAGCTCCTTACAAGAATTTGCTAAATGCATGAACTGTATAAGAAACACAGTACAGTTATTTCTGTGTATTTTTAAAAGGGATGCAGTATGCAAAAGCGAACTTCCTAGATCCAGAAATGCTTAAGACTGTTGTTTTAACCTATATTACTATGTCTTTTGTTTTGCAGTTTTACTAAAGAATGCAAAAAAGGAAGAAGAAAAGCCATTCAGAGACTGTGCAGATGTATACCAATCTGGTTTTAACAAAAGTGGGGTCTACACTATTTATATTAACAATGTGTCAGATCCTAAAAAGGTAAAGGCTGGATTTATTTTCTTGTTTGTTAATGTGATATTGCTCTGAGCTGAAAAGAAGTGTTTTGAGCCTTTATTGAAGTTATCATTCCACAAAATATTGTACTGGTATAAAAACTTGTCTTATATTTAGTCTTTAAAAAGTACAATAGACAGAAAATGATTAACTGTATTATTCCAGACATTCTTCTTTCCCGCTGACAGAAAATCCTTCCTAAGTTCCAATGTACACTCAATAGTTGACTCACTTCCTCTCACTTGGCAAGCTCAGTTGAATCAGACTATGGCTGCAAATAAATCTACGATAAAATTTAGAAGTGAATTTGTAAAGTGTGATAATAAGGAAGCTGATCTAGGGGATTATCTGGTAGCACAAGGAAAGAAATAGCAGAATGAGTAGTTTTTAAAGATAAGAATTTAAAAAAATTCTGCTTCTCTTCTAGAGGGCAGGGAAAAGTGGTTTTGGCTGTAAAGAGCACAACATGCTGAGTGCTAGCACTGCTTGAAATTATGAAGCGTGTATAATCCCATCCTTCTCAAAAAAAAAAAAAAAAGAAAAAAAGAGACTTGTGAGGTTTTTATTTTTATGCAAATGAAACATTAGTCTGTATAAGAGACTATTTTTTTGTAAGGCTTTTGTTGCTAGGGTACCTGAGTCAGCTGAGGCTAGGAACAAGAGAGAATAATCTAAACCCAATTTATCCAATTTATGGGGGAATGTTGGCTGCCCCTCTGACAGGGCACAGTTGGGAGTAGCCACCAAGACTAAGGGCTGATTACCTGGGAAATACAGTGGTGGCCTTAAAGTGGGCCAGACAGGAGAGAGGGAATCACTTCTGTCTGGTGAATTTATTCTTACTGCAGTAAAATGGTGACTCTGCAGACAGAAAAAGACTGTAAAAAACGTAACGAATAGTATTGTTTATAACAATATTATGATCATATTAAGATATGTCAACCTTATTCCTAAGTGGATTTTGGTATTACAAAAGGCCTTTGAAAGCCTGTAAACATCAAGATGTTATAGCTTAGCAAGGAATTAGGGTTCATTAAGCCATGAGTAGTGGGGGTGGCAGAGATTTATGGGCCAAGATCAACATAATTCTGGTGAATGTGAATGAACATAATTGACATAACATAAAAGGCAGATATCCCTGAAAACATTACTGAGCAGGATAAGAATAATAAAAGAAATTCTGTAGATGCTGCTCCACTCAAAAAGAGATGTAACATCTATGCCCAAATCACATGTACCAATTGGCAGTAGTTTTCTTAGCCTTACTGAAGTTCATAAACCATGATCAGAAGCTGTACTGCAATTAAAAACAATGATTACCTGGAAACACTGTGACACTGATGCTTCTGGTATATTCACCTCAAATCCACTTCACTGGCAGTATAAGGACAGAGACACAATGGAAGCCATCCTGTGTTTCCACTATATCCCTGATTACAGATGCTGAAAAAAATCAACACAGGTATCACAACTCAGCTGATATCATTGCATTATGTTTTGCTGGAGCGTTCCTGTTTTAGCAAGCAAAGGCAGGAGTGTGTCTCTGTGTGTTGAGAGCATTTCTGATACACCCATTTCTGTCTCAACCACACAATAACACAGCAAGGGCTAATCCCAGGCATGTTCATGTTAGTCAAGTGAGGAGTGTGACTGCTTTAACAGGTGTTTTTTTAGACATTAAGGTCATTTAAACAAGCTGTAAGGTAGTGCTGTGCAGATAGCTGAACAAAGTCCAGCTGGGATAGCCTCAAAATCACATCAGTGCAGCACTGTGCCAGCACCAATTAGCCCAGAGGCAGCACCACGCAGACACAGTCAGATTGCTCTCCTATCCTGATAGGTACTCCATGGAGACAGACTTGCTTGTTTAAAGCCAGCTTAGTTATCTGGACTGCCACAATGCAATGCACAGTTCTGACATGTCTTAGGAGCCCTAATATATTATTATCTTCTGTACTACTCACGGTCACAGGCAACTACCTTATTTGTAACAGTTTTATACATCAGGTTACAAAATATACCTTCATTTCATTTTATATTTTCTAAGGGATAAAATAGAATCATGATAGTCAATGGAAAATACCTTTGTCATACATACAAATTTTACTCTCAGTTTTAGTGTTTTGTTAGTTTCACATTCATATATTAGTAAAAAAATTATCCTTCATGCTTACAGCTCCTTACCATTTATATGCCTCATTTTTATATGCTCACATATGCTTTAAACTGCAATTTTTCTTTCTTGTTCCTAACTTCAACAGTTCATTAATATAGTTCATTAGTCTTCAAGCCCTTCATGAAAAATTAGTGTTTAATATCTGTTTAAAAAGATCTTAATAATATTTTTTGCATGGAAAGAGAAAAAGAATTAAACTTTTAAGCCAATTAATTGGCTTACTCTCATGTGTGTATGTGCAGTGCCTGACAACGTGGACAAATGATTATTCCCAGTGAAAGAAAAGAAGAATCCTCTCAGTCCCCAGCAAAGTCAGGGTGAGCTATGGGGGAAATAAGACTTCTGATGAGCAAGGGAACAGTGAAAGTGAGGTTGTCCCCACTTCGTAATTGAAAGAGCCAAGTTATCTTTGGGAGCCAAAGTAGGCCAGGTGTGATTGGTCTGACTGCAAACAGGACCTCTGCATGTCCTGTGGATCAGTGTATTGGCTTACCCACTGTCTCCTCTGATGCCCTCCCAAACGTGACTGTCACCAACCTCTGGGTGCACTGCGGTGACAATGCGACGTCACCCGCTGCTGCTGGGATCCGTGTGTCTGTGCCTTCGTGGTTCTGCAAAAGCAATTGCTCTGGCTGTGATCTTCACTCATCTCCCTTTACTTTCTTCTTGTGGAATTCCCACTAAATCTGTGCTGATGCTCTCTCTGAACATGTCTACTGGAATTTTAACCCATTAAATGTGGGCTATCCCTCTGTACTGTGTACACTGTCCTCCAGCATGGTAGTCATCAGACTGTTTCTGCTTAGAAACATTTCCTGAATCTCAAAGATCTGGTTGCTCCACTAGGCTTGTGGGGTCTTATTGTGCATGCACTTAAAATGCAACTTGTAGAAATTTCATACCTTCTACTTACTTTAAAATTGAGCTTATCTCTGAATACTAATTATAAAATTTTTAATAGTTTAGTCCATAAAGCTAAAATAAATAGAAACAATCCCTTATTTGACTTTTAGGAGCTTGGGAATTTTTACCCATGCATTTAAGGAAGGGTAAAAGTGCAATATTTTGGATGGTCTTTTATTCTAAGTCAGGTTATTTTATTAAGTATAAAATCAGAATCTATAATGGATACAAATTCAGTCATTTTTTATCCTCTTCTTTTCTAAGAGGGTTAAGAATTAGAACACATTTAGAGTTAAATGGCTGAGTGCCTTGATTTTTTCTGGGACAGCTAGAGCTATGCACAGTAACATCTACAATCACCTTGAACTCCTGTTAATATGGACAGTTTGAGTCTACCACTGTGGAAAGTGCCAGAACACAAAATGATGGCAAGTGAAAAATGTGCTGCTGGCAAATCTCTTTTTTTCATTATGCAGTTTTCTCTTTCAATTTGATATTATTCAGAAAATTTCAGTCTTTCAGGTACTTCATTATATTGTAGTATGAAAATCCCAAAATTTGCGTGCATCTCTAAAATGAGTAGTTTTAATATAGTCCAGGATTTAATGCTTTAAAAATTGGCAGTGTATTCATGGGAGCTTGAAATGACTTATAAAGAAAGTAAATCCATCTTTTAGAAATTCTCACTGTAAATCAGACTAAAGACATTAAATCCTGTAGATAAATGTTTTGACTCACAGTGGCTTCCCCAAAGAAGGAATAGGGCCAAAATATTTGTCTAGAAAATTGTGGGTTTTCTTGTGGTTACCCTGAATCAAGTTTATATTTGTCCTGGTATTCTATTTCCTTCCTGCACTTTCACAGGGACTTCACTTGGCATGCCTGCTGCAAATTAAAACAAAAACACTTGCATATTGTTACCATGACAGTTGTTATGAGTAAGAGAAATTTAGAATGGCTCTTTCTGAGCGTAGAATATGGTCCTCTAGTCAACTGCAGGACAAATTTTTATTTAACTGTGTTGGATAGTAACCTCCAATTTGTCAAAGCAACATAAAGTTTTAAATTGCCAGCCAGTGCTTAATGGATTGACTCTTGCTGATTTGAGTGCCAAAAGCTAAACCTCTTCAACATTCTTATATACCGACTTTTTACTGAAAGGCAGAATGCAGCTTTTAAAAGCACAAAAAAATGAAATTTAGGACAGTTGCAGTGTCAATATGGCATGGACAAGTAGAGGGGAATGAAATCAGGAAAATTTGCTTGAATGAGTAGCTCTTAAAATCAAGTGTCCTATAAAAACAGGAACAAAAATTATTACTACTTGTCACATACCAAGAAAAGCAAATGCACAAACAGTATTTTAATTTTTTCATAGTACCTTCTATATTTTTGGAAGGACAATGAAAAAGAGTGAAGTGAATAAAAGTTAATATACATTTTTATTATTATATGGATTATTTAAGATTGGTAACAGATTTCAGTTTACACAATGTTCTAATATCAAGGGTCAACAAAATTGTCAAATTTTTTCATTATCCTTTATACACAGAACCTTTAGTATCTAGGTTATAATTTTCTTAGTACAATGGTGACAGGGTATGATCTTGCATATTCAGTGTAGACCGTAACTTCTGAACTTGTCTCACAGACCTATCATCTCTTGAGCCTGTTTCTATCTATGTTCTCTGTCCGTATAAGGCAGCTTGCTCTGAGGTCACCTGTCCCATTTTGGGAACTGCCTGGAACACTACAGGAAATATTACAATTCAAAGAAAGACAGAATTACCTCATCCGTGCTACATTTCAGACTCCTAGGATGAGTGTTTTGTGCAAGAGTTCTCAAGATTCTCTCTGAGACCAAATGACACTCTGCTAAAAGCTATATGCAGCATTATTATCATTTAAGGAATTACTCTTGTTTATTAAGAGGAAAGGAGTGGTTTCAGGGGCATTGCAGAGAAAACAGAAAAAAGAGCATGGAGGGAATGTGAAGGGGAAAGCTGAGGAGGCAGAGGGGGATGATGGGGAGATGTTCTTGGTGATGTACTGAAAGGAGACATTGCTGGGAGAATTACACTAAACAATGAGAGAGCTGGTTGTCATCACATGACTGAGAGAATAGGGCATGAATGCATAGGAAAACACACTTCCTTAATACTGGTTTTCATAGATACTTTTCTCCCACCTAAAATGTCAGAATTCCAATGCAAACTTGTTTTATTTTTTGTTTGGGTTTTTAAATTTTTCCTTTTTTTGTTTACTGCATAGGTCTTTTGCAATATGGATATTGCTGGAGGAGGATGGACAGTTATACAACACCGAGAAGATGGAAGTCTGGATTTTCAGAAAAGCTGGAAAGAATACAAAATGGTAAGGTGAAAATTATGCAGTAACTGTACAATTCATACAAGTGTCAGATTTCAAATAGTATTTCCTGTTGACCTAAATAGATAATTCTTCCTATAGTGATGTGTCCTGCAGTCTTTTATGAACTACCTTTCGTCATATCTGTTACTTTTGAAAATACTTTTTACTCAGTTAGTTATTATTTCCCCTGACTTAGAGTTTCTTTCAGATCTGTTATTGAGATTAAAATGAGATGAAGCCAGAATGCTGCTGTCTGTCTCTCTGAAGTTTTGACTTGATGTGATGTTAGGAGGTAATGGACATGTGATAATGTTTCTAAGGCATGAATATTTTCAGCTGAGAGGAATTCATTCAGAATTTGGAGCACCTCAGATAGGAATAAAAATTTTTACTGGCGTTTATCCCAAGTCATACAGCACCTCTGCCAATCAAGTTAATGTACTGGAAATGTTGATGCTTCAAATAGGATTACAAGAAAATAAATAACTTACCAAATTAAAGATGACATGACTTCAATCAGGCTAGTTTCCCTTTGCCAACCCAAAAAAATTTTACTCCAATCTAAATAACTTCTCATTTTTTTCATTCTCTTCCTGATCAGATTTTCTGATGGAGCTCCTTTCTCTGAGTCCCTGAAAATTGGCTTGGATTTCAATGACATTCCTAGTGAAGTTTTCAGCACTGTATTATCAGCCTGACAGAGAAAAGGGTTTTTTTACAGTTTTTGAAAAACATTAATGAAAAGAGAATTTTAAATGTTTAAAAAAAGCAAGTTCAGTTCAGTAAAATATTCTATGGGAAAAAGTTCCATTGTAGAACTTACAATTTCAGAAATAAACATAGTATCAAATTATTGAAGCAAAATCTAATTTTAGATTCTATTGTTGCATTATTTTCAATATTTTTATATTGCTTGAAAATATAAATAATCATTTGTGTCAGACTCCTATGGATAACTAGATGATGTAATCTATTATGTAATATATATTAACTAAAGTGATATTAAAATGACAAAAATATTTTTAATAGTTACAAAATTGGAAATTTCTTTTAGAATTAATATTGTTTTAATTTAACAGAAAACATGAAAACTGTTTTATTCAATTTTGGTTCAGAATCAAATAAAATATAAAGGATCAAATTATTTTGGGAAAACCAAAATTAGAAGATTCTACCAGTTTTACTAGTGAGGAAATCAGAATTTGTATATGCAACTTACATATTGACTTTTTAAAATGTGTACATATCATATAAATTATTTTCTCACCTTTCCCACGTGTCCTTTTTATATGTATTCCTTCACTTAGTTATTTTCCTCCACTTTTCCTTCAAAATGGTGTGAATCCGTACAAGATTAGATTCTGTTGGTTTTGTCTAGTTCAAGCAGCCTGAATTTTGTTTCTCTTTAGGAATGATATCATATTCTAAGGGATGATTTACTTCTACCAAATTAAAAGGATCCCTTTTGGACTTTTATTGACAATTTATCCTATATGTCATGATGGGGCTCAGGCTCGCTCTGCTTCATGAATCATTTCACCAAAGTAACAATCTTAGGCTCCCTTCTATGGTTATCATATAACACCAAATGTTGAACGTAGAATGGTAGAGGCTGGTGGACTCTCTATGTATTACTGGGGAATCTGAAGGCATCTGAGCTTCAAGCCAATAGCACCACTAACTTCATTCTTTGGTTGTTCAGAGAGGGCGTGTGATGTCTGTTGGACTGCCCCCCCTCTCCTTCCTGGTGTTTCTTCCAGTGGAAGCTGAGTAGTGTGGTGGGGGAACATGATGGCACTTAGGCTTACTTACAGCAGTTAATGTGTGTTTTCTCAGCCCACAGTTCAAATGGAGATTTCCAGTTTTCTTAAGATATTCTTCATGTGCTTGTATCTCATTTGGGTCCTAAAGCTAACAGAAATATAATAACAGCAACCATAATTCTCTGGGCCTTAATTTATTTTCTGTGCATTTAGTTCTTATTGAAAAGAAATCTGGAAAAAACTGTTCAAGTTTTTAAGTAATAAGCAAGTACTTGCCAACTTCTGAGCTGGACAGGAATTCAGGCCACCAGCCTGCACTATTGCTAAAGCCCTCACAAGTTATTGGCTGTTACAGTGTTAGGAGGCCACTGCACATATGCTCTGAGTCAGATCCTTACAGCAGCTTACCTGGGAAGGGTGCACATGGAGCAGTTTCTGCATGGGTGAGAGCACTGCTGGGTTACAGGAGCCACCTGACAGCAGCGAGGCTCTCATTGTCTTTGGTGCTCTTTCACACTGGTGCTTTTGGCTTACATGGCAGCACTTCTGTTCTCAACACTGATACAGTAAACAGGTTAAGTGAGAGGTAGAGTAGCCATAAATCTTTTCAGTAGGAAGTGTTTAACTCCATTCATGCATAAATTGCCACACAGTCTGTGACAATGCAGTAGTGGTACTAATTTTTCCTCCTGTTTTCTGTTGTTTTTTTTTTTCTCCATTTCCACTTGCAGATTCACTGTTATGCAAAATTGGTTGTGTATCTTCTTGCTTAGGGACATATGTTTCCATTATCCTTCAATTTTCTTCTTAGTCTTATGGTGTGCAGTGTAATTTGTAGCTTTGCTTCTAGGAACTCATTTCTGACTAAGAAATCTCTTGGGCCATTTGAGTTTTTTACATTCAATAATAACTGGAATAAATTCATAGAAAACCCCATAAGTTCATCCCTGCATCCTTTCCTTATCAGTGTATCTGTTCTTTCACTTTTTGCAATGGATTTTCTGTTATACTGTTTGTTGCTCATCAGAAAAAATTGAAGTGAAATAACAAACAATTTCTTTAACAGTAGGTGAGATCACCCTGAAGCAAGTTTCAAGTATTTTTCATATTTTCTTGCCTGAGTAAATGTAAATGTAAAACACTATGAAGAGTTTTGATCTCTAGAGGGGAATATCACTTAAAAAACTATTGCTTGCCATCTGCAAATCCAAGACCCTTTAGAAGGGGGTTTTCCACAAGCTCACTGTCCAAGACACAGTTTCTGGCATTTATTAGGCAGTTATTAGCAATAATCAAATCTGAATAAATGGTTAGCTCATGTGCTAACTTGGCTGTCGAGACTTCTTGAGCATTTTCCAGTTTTCAGTTCTTGGATGAATGCACCTTTCTCAATGACTGTCTCCATTTTTGCCAAATTAGGTGATGGAGTATTGGATTCCCTATTCTCTAGCCTTTTAGCATGTCTAGTTTAATAATTCCCATGAAATTCTCTGAATGTATCCCACACTTGATAGCCCAACATATTCACTAAGAGTTTCCTAGGGGGCTTTCTTCGGGGTCAAGTCTGTTGGGAGTTTCCTCAGACATTTAAAATTATTTTCCTGCTTTCTCTCATTCGAGAAAAACTCTCAATAGGTATTTAAAATTGTGGGCCTTAGCCAGCTCACAGCAATGTTTTTCCTAGCCATTTTTTTTCCTGCATGTCAGTATTTAATTGTACTCTATGCCTTAATTGCTACTTTCCTCTCTCCAATGACAAAAAAACCTATCGCTTCTTTTAATCATTCATAATGTCACGAGCTAGATTAGGATCACTTGTACATTGTACACTCATTAGATAAATTTCTAAGCTTTATGGCAACTACTACCATCCTGACCAGCAGCTTTTTTGTCTTCTGGTTTCTGTGAGGCAAGAATGACGTCCAGCGCTAAGTTCCACATTACTTTAATTTTATGTTCCTGATTAATATCTAGGAGTCCAACAACAGTTCAGTGCTTAAAACAAGTCTGCTACAAATTGTTTCAGAAGTTATCAGTAGCATTTGTATGTGCCTGAAGAGCACTTCCATTTCTTTTGCAGATTCTTCTTTTTCTTTTCTCCTTAAATCTGTTGGGTCAAATTGATTGCTATCTCCATAGTGCCGATATGGTATGACACCAGAGCAGGATAATTTATGTTCTTGTGTGGCTTAAATTCTTCACACACTGAGAGCCAGACCATGGAGGTAGTCACCAGAATTTTCTCAGGAAGTATTTTTGGATGCAATTCTAATGGGAATTTACACTGTGTTATCTGGAATAGCCTGACTTTCCTCTGAGCCTCAGTAAATTTAAACTATTATAACAAGTCATGTGATCCGAGTCTTCTGCTTACTTAAAAGACAACCAAACATATCTTTGGACTCTAAGTCTCTGATTTCGAGTTAGACACAATGGCTCAGCTCTGTGAGTAAGCTCTAGNTCTAGACACAATGGCTTTTACACATTTATGTATACTCCCTACAGTTCAGCTCTGTGAGTAAGCTCTAGTTTGGACAGAGATCTTACCTATTTCCTGGAAGACCTTATTGTTTGTGCCCGTAAGGTTGCTGGTCACCTCATGTTTTCATCTCTCTAGGCTTTGCAAGTCCTACCTAAGAACTAACATTCCAACAAAGACTTTATTTTTCAGTGCCTTTGTTCAGTTCATTCCAGATGTTACTTACATTCAATTTTTATTTGCAAACTGTTCCGCTCCTGTTTTAGAATATGGTCTCCTAATTCCTTTTATGGTCTCCACCTGTTGTAAGCCTTTAAGCTTGAAAATTTTAATTTCTCTTGTGAAAGTTTCAGTTCAAGTTTCAAGTTCTGTTATAATTCTCCCTGCCCACCTTTCTTGTCTTTAAACTCTGACATTTCTTATTTGTTCCATATTGCTTCAGTAACAATGTTAACTTGCTCATTTTTCTCATTCAAAATAGGCATTCACGACCATTTATATTGTGTTTGTCTTGAACAAATATACAAAAACTCAAGCTGATGTGGTTTCTTCTTGGAGCATTAACTGATAATGGATAATTCTCTGTTGTAGTTGTATCCATTTACAAATAGTGTCCAGGTTATATTTTATCCCCAAATACTTGAAGAATCAAACAGCTACAGAGCTCCATTCCCTTTCAATAATTAGAACATTATGTTTATAACTTTCTTTTTCAAGTGAGACAATGACTGCATAAAAATGCATAAAGCACCTTTTAGAATTGTTTGTGTAAACTTATTGATTATGGTTCCACTATCTTAGTGCAAAATAACTTCAGATGTGGGTGGGACTTTAAATAAAAATTACATAAACCATATGGCTTGGCTGAGCAGAATGTTCTTGACAGAAAAAAAAATTCTCATATTTTGAAAGCCCATACTGTGGGAACAATATCTTTCATAATTCTCAGATTTTTTAAAGCTAGATATTATGAATGAATTTTCATTCCTTCTCCAGGATTATAACTATTTAAGGTATGTTATGCATAGTTAAGGTCATGAAATCTCCAAAACTTCTTGCATTGATAGATTTACCCCTGTGTTCTTTAAAAGAGGACTCAAATAGGTTTTGTGACAAAAGATCCTCATCACTAAATTTTAGAGTAGTTTTAGTCTGACTCAGAAAATATGCACAGATAATGCCCAAGCAGTGACAGGTATTGGGTCATTCTCAAATGACAGCTGGCAAAGGGCTTCTTTGGTGTTAGATCTGAGACAGTTTCACTGTTAGCATGGGAAGTTTTCAGAGCATTTTCACAGATTCTTCTTCCCCCTCTGTCTTAGTGGAACACTTGTGAAGGAACAAATTACTGGTTCAAAGAACCTAGGAGAGCATTTTGATGATAACCTTGGAAGAGGAAAGGAATACAAAAAATTTCCTGGAAGGAGGACAGCCTTCATAAAGCTATCTGTACAACATCTATCCATCTAACTACTAGCTGGAGATAAATCCCATAATTTCTTCAGCAGAGATGGCTTTGTGTTTTTTTCCCTTTCAGTAGTGTGAAACAGTTTATAAAGTGCCTTGTAATAACAGCATGGCCCCTTCTGCAAAATGAAGGACTTAGAACAGGATGGACCTGTTAAAAAAGCAAAAACTAGGGAATGCATGACCTTGGAAAAGAGGAAAAGACAGAAGTAATGTTTCTATAGTGTAGGCAAACCAGACAGGTTGGGAGTAGTGGTGGTCTGGAATTAATATGTTGTATGAATGACTTGTAAGAGTGCATTATGATTACAAGGGGATAAAAAAGGCACAGTGGAGACATAAATAATTTTGTACCATATAGAAACAAATTCACTTCTTATGATAGTATGTTTCAAAGTCATAAGCTTCTTACATCTGAAAATAAACCATTTTCTTCAAGGGACTGGGATAGATGACATGGAAGTAATTTGTTTCTTTCACACATTTACCAAGTAAGTTGGATATAAGGAAATGATTTTTGGTGACTGGAATGTGTATTAAGATATTATGTGAGTAACGCCTTTCATAGAGACCCACCCAACCGTGATAAAGAATGGCTTGTCATGTTGGTTTAATAAAAAGTCCCTTCTGACTGCAACAGTTGCTCAGATAATTGTTACTTTCATCGGTGTTATAAAAAGAGACAGCATTTCTCTGCTTCTCCTGAGATCTAAATCCAGTACGTCCAGTAGAGATAGACATGATACTGAAGTAGTGAGAGACCATATTTTGTTTTATGAAAACAAGGTCATTAAACTCCTGGTCCTGACCAAGGCTTGATCTATCTACAGAGTAAGCTTCAACAGAATTATGTAAGGGAGCAAGAATGAAACAATATTTGTCTCAGAGAGGGTTGGATCACTATATTGGGCACCAGGGATGTTACTACAAAAGGAAGCATCCTCTTTATTTTGGAGAATATTTTTGGATGTGAAATTAAACACAATTTTGTGTTGGAGCACAGTTATGTTTTAAATGTGTTATACTCAGTACAGTCTTTCCTAAGCAAACATAACTGGGTAACATTCTTTTCAAGAACTGTGTTGACACATATATACTTGTGCCTGCTTTGTCACCAGTGCTTCAATTTAACAGCATTAATTTATACTGGTGAGATTCATGTGGTATTCCAAAGACTGTTACTTAATAAATTTTATATCATGATATCAAGATTTAGCTTAATTATGCTAACAGCCTCTAGAAGAGCAATATGACAAAGATTAAAGTCATTAAAGAACTCTTCTAACCACAAGATGAAAGTGCTATATTAGAAGATCCAGGTTAGATTCTGTGAAGTTGCTTTTGAAATCTGTGGCTTGAAAATATAGTAGAATAATAGCAGAGGTCTTCCCAAATAGCAGTTGTGTGTTCTCCTTGTGGAACAGCATTTCTCTTCAGGGAGGAACATCTTCCGTGTGATCTGCTCCATTTGGGACTCACTGGAGCAGCCCTTTGCTTTGGGGCTCGTGACAAATTAGAAGTATAACTTTTTGATTCTGATGTCAGTCAACTTCTATTCTTGTTCAACTGTTTAGACTACCAGCTGAGCCAAGCATGAGATCCAAAACAATCCATAAATTTGATGCTTGCTCTATTTAGACAGATTATGGGGCTGAAACTCAAGTCCCTTTTCAAACCACAAACTTTTGGTATTTGCTGTAGCATTTATGCTCCTAGCCATGCTCATTTTTGCTACTTGGGATTAATCAGTGAATTTTTAGAAGACCATTAAATCCTACATCCCCAAAATTTTTCTTTTTGCCCGAAATGACCAAAAATACCTTTTTTTAGATTTTTTTCTTATGTTTTGCATATTTAGCCCTAAAACTTACCATTTATTTCTCTGCAAGTAATAAATCAGAAAGTTATCTCAAGCTCAAAATTAATTTTTCTTAGAGCACAAAAAAATGAGTTTTCTTTAATACACACCCATGTCCTTGGGATGCTCTTACTAGGAGCCACACTAAGTGTCAGTTCATTCCTAGGATCCACTTGTTCTAGAGTGAAAAAGGTGGGATAGAGGCTCCCAATGTAATTTGTCTCAGTAAGAAATACTCTCCCATTTTCAGTTACATGGTGAAGAAGTTAGATTGAAATCTGGGCCTGAGGAAGATGCACTGGTTGTTTAATTTGTAGGAAATATATCTAGGCAGCTGAGATGTTTTGAGCCTCTTACCCAGCCAGTGGTAACCTTTGTGTAAGGTTTGCACTTCATTCTGTCACTGTGATTTTTATTCAGTGGGAATTTTGCTGCTACTGATACTGTGTGTGTTTGAGAAGGAAAAGGTAAAAAGGGAACCTAATTTCTGTATGTCTACTAGTATATTTAGTCTAGAAAGAAGTGCAAAAGACTGAATTGCTGCAGATTACAAACAAGATTTTCAGTCAGATTATACAGATATTTAGTTCTTTATTTAAACTGACAATAGCTTAGTTTTCTTTTTAGTCATTTGAGACGGTATCTCTGGCTTCAATCTAAATATATTTTGAAAACTTGCCAACAAATATGTGTTAGTATTTCCTAGGAAAAATCTGAATATTTAGAATTGTTTTCCAATATTCTTTTAAGTTAATATTAATTAACACATATGTTATCTGAGGAAATTGAAGTTATTTCTATAAACCAAATCTTTATTTCAAATAACAGAATGAATAATATAATGTGATGGGAATGAAAATATACAAGTATACAAAAAATGTATACAAACATTTTTTAGAAATTATCTTCTTAAACAATATTCATCCCACATTTTCATCTAAGGTGAAAGGAGCTGAATATTCTTTATGGCTTCTGGGAAGTCACTGCTGCTGTAAAACACTGAATTATTATCTGCTTTATTCACTGAATTTTCCGACAGAAGATGAACCCATAGGATACATTGGCTGTGTCTGGTTTCAATTTGTTTTGTCTATAAAAAGTCAAAGCTTCCTGTGAGCATTATCAGACAAAATAAATAAAGTAAGAGAGATAATTGTTTAATGAACTTGGAGCAACATGATTCAGGCAGAATACCCTCACAGATTTTGCCAAAGCTAATAAAATTCTTTTGCACCCTACTTATTATTTTTGAATAAGTATCAACTTTTTAAATTCTTAAGGGCATTTTTAAAACCAGTACTGAATTCAGTTTCTTCGTACTTATGACTGCTTTAGTAGTTTGGGCTCTGTTAATAACCAAATTGAAATTGAAAAGGAGCTGATGTAGAACACAGATGTCATCTAGAATAAATATTATGCAATCATATGCTTTTGTCTTTGATTCCTTGTTCTAAGTACTTTAATGCATAGAAAAGAACAATAAAATCTTTCTCTTTTTTTGCATAGCAGTTGAGCATTATGTCAGAATTTACAGAGTTTACAACATAGTTATATAGAAACAGAAAACAGCTTTGCTTCATCCAACTACAAAAATGGATTTACAATTGTCAGTATTTTTTTTCTGTGAAAACAAATTTTATCATGTTGACAAGAACAATCTGCTCTAATGTAGTATAAAACATTATTATTCCTCAATGATAACACCTGGATAAAAGAATTTACTCATTGTTCGTGATTTTTATGTCTTATTTCAGATCAGCCTTTGCCAAAATACGATCTTAATGCAATTTTCAGCAGCAAAAATATTTTTTTTTCTGTTTCTGAAGAATAAAATGAAACATTATAATAATCTATGCTGGGTCAGTGCAAACATTTGTGTATTCTTTTTGTGACTAATAGGGGAGAGATAAGAAAGCTAATTATGAAAATGTAAGCATTCTTCTGGCTTCCATAGAGTGCTAGTGAGGAGAACTCAGAACTTTTGGAAATTACTGATTTTCCTATTACATTAAGCACTATTTTGGGAACTTAAAGCCTCTGATTTACCAGCCATCTCAAAATATTATGCAAATTTCTAGGGAAAAGCACTTTTGAGTATTTTTGGAATAAAATGTAGAGCTTAAAGAATTAATCTCTTCATTTGGAAACATATAATGAACAAAATATAGAAAAATAATGTCAAAATAGTGTCTCTTAGTAGTTTTAAATGCAATTTTGGAACAATGTTTAAGACCCACTGGGTTTCAGAGAGTCTTAAAATGTAGTTAACTGCAAACACATTCATGAAATACAGATGTTCCTTTTCCTAGTGGATTGACAGCTGAGGATGACTTGGATCACTTCATGTAATTCCTTGAGTTCAGGCACAAAACTTTAACTCAAATAATTATAGAAGCATTTGTTATAACTGTTTGAATGCAAAAACAGAAGTGTTTTTTGACAGTGTGTATATGTACTGGGAAACAAAGATATTTCATAACAACTATGGGCCTGAAATAGGTCACTTCTAACGTTAACTTTTAACACTGCCATAAGGTATTCTCAGAACAAAATTTCTTGTCCTAAATCTTAGCCATCAGTCCATAAATGACAAGCATGGCCTTAGGCAAGGCTTTAGGCATCTTATCACTTGGGGCCCCACAGATTTGAGCAGCAGTATAAACCCAAATGTTCTGCATACTAAAATGCTTATTTTTCATTACTGAAGTTTAATTACAGAAGTTTAATTATGGAACAATTACTGAATTCTCTCATGAATATCACAATTAATGAGGTCTGCTTTTCTGCGGACTTTTGTCCTGTGTCCCACATAGAAGTCCCGTTCTTATTACTAATAATCTGATTATTCCTATTATTTTCTAGGATTCTCTGTGGTAAAAGCTTGACTTCCCCTTTAATGTCCCCCAGTCTCTCCCAGATGCCTAAGAACCTCTGAGGCAATATTTGCTCAGCATCTGCACTTGGCTGGCTGCTCTGTGTCTGCTTGTAGCAATTGGAATAGGCAACAGCTGAGTTTCTCCTTCAGCATTTCTCCCCGCAGCAACTTATCACAGACACCAGTTCTCTGAAACCTTGTTGAACTTCAAGTTTGTGTAATTTTTAACCAAACCTCAAAAGTGTTCAAAAAGTATTTCACAAATATAAAGGACAGGTGGGCATAACAATTACAAAAGTAAGTTTTCTAACTGAGACAAGAAAAAAATATTTTGTATTTGAAGATAAAATTCTGAAATGGTTTTTGAAAGCTAAGGATTCTGAAGGTAAATCAAAAGAACCAGATAATCGTTTTCTTTGCTAGACTCAGGGTTGGGAATGGAAACAAAACATTAAATCATGTTTTTCAGGGGGTTTTTGGCTAATATTATGCCATTTTCTTCTGCACTAAAAAGTTTACATATCCCATCAAAGTAGTAGTGTTCTTGTAGTAGAGACAGTCTAAGTAAGATATAAACAAGGAGAGCTGTGTAGTTATTGAGTCAGCCAAAGTATCTGGGAAAAACAATATGCACGCAAGTCTTTCTTCAGCTCTGAAATACAGGCAGTAAACTGCAGACTAAATACAGGTTGGAAGCAGTTGAGTTTGGCATAATAAAATTATACTTGAAGAAATTGCTGCCAACTCTGTGTTTAACAGAAATGTACTGCTCCTCTCTGGTTTACATCTATGAAAGCTTTGAGCGCCTGTTTGTTTGTTTATATCTTTCTAGCCATATTAGGTGTTTAATAAAGTACACTGCTTCTCCTTTGCAACATTCCTTGCTTCAGAAAGATGTTTTATATCCCACTTACTTCCTTGGTTTTCTTTTCATAAAAGCAAGTAGTTTGTTTAAAAATAAATTACTTCTGTCAAGGAAAAAAACCCCCATCTTATTCTAGGCATTTCTAATCTGAGTTTCAGTATTGCAGCCCCTGATAGTAGGATTTCCTTTTTCATAACTAATGTAGTGGATTTCCTCATAATTTTTAATATTTCTTTTCATATTTCTTTTGTTCCCTGTTGCTGCATCTTCATTTCCTCTGGTCAAAAGAGCAAAGCACTTAGTGATAGATTTTCAGCTTAGTGCAATAGCACATGTGAAAAGGCAGAAGGAGGTGAAAATTTGAAGAATAAAAGTCATTACTTCAGAATAACTATATATGGTGTCTGGAGTTTCTATAAAACACATAAGAGATCATATAATGTTAAAACACTAAATATATTACATCCTGAATAGACTGTAATCTAAATGAGATAAGATATATATAATTCAATACGCAATAGTTTAAAGGAGAGTCCCCTCGGCTCTCCTGCACTAGGAAAAGGGAGGAAAGCATTTCCTGATATCTTCTCTTAGACTAATAATAATAATAATAATAATAATAATAATAATTCTGTGAATAAGAAGTCATGTAAACTCCAGGAAAACTAATTTGATTGATATCTGAACAACTATGCTCCACATCTTCTTTCTGGATTTTAGGGAGACAAACTTCCTGGTAGGTAGTCTATCCAGAGCATATTTTGCCTTACTCTGAGATGAGTGACAGTGACCAGGGGTGAAAGATGTCAGAGACAAACCACTGACTGCTCTGGTATGACATTGCCAAAGCTGCTAGAACAGGAGACACCAGGTGGCACAGTCAAGGGTAGAAAGACAAGGCAAGAAGATGGAAAGAATTAAAGGCACAGACAGAAGACAGCAATAACTACAGAAAGGTGTGCCAGCTGTAGACAGGGTTCATACAGGTGAGGAACAAGTATTTTTGTGTTTTAGGAGGAATGTATGAAGCCACATATGAATGTGAATGCCATCAAAGCAGCAAGTGAGAAATAACAGAAAGCATCATAATGGGAAAACTTGAGGAGCGGCAGCTCACACTGGAAGACAGATGGGTTCAAAGAAGGGTATCACCACTATTACCTACAACCAGTATTTACAGAGACTTCTATAGGAAATAGTCTAGTGCAGAAAGAGGATGTAATGAAATAACATGCAGGAAAGGAAAAGCCAACTAATGGTATGGTCCCACATTTCAGTCTGAGACTCCTTAGAGACTTGCCACAGACTACTGAATTTCAGTTCTTGCAGATGAAACACTTTGTCCATGGGTATCTCTTGATGGTTGGTCTCTGAGCCATAAGGCAGACATGATTATTCAAAATACAACTTAGTGTACTCAGATCAACATACCCAAACATCTTCTCAGCCTCTACAATCAGTGAGTCACCAAATATATGCTCAGGTAGGATCATGTAAGCAAAAATGAGTCCTGAGTAAAGTACTTTCTACTGTAATTCTCTCTAGGAACAACAACAAAAAAAGCCTCCATTTTTATTTTTCGGACCAGTCAAGCTTTTAAGCTTCTAAATTTTTAAAATTACTTTTCCTTAGAAGTTTGCAGCTGGTACACCTATGCATTGCCTGAACGAGTATTACCTGTGCTACCACATGGCATTTGGGCAGGCAGGATTTCATCCTCCAGAGACACAACTAATCAGGGCTGGAGCCACAGCAATAAAATAAGGAAAAAAAGAGAGAGGGTTCTACTTTCAGTGTTTTCATCTCATGTTAGGAGTGACTGAAACATTATATAGGGAAGATCGATGTCTTGCCAATGTGTCTCACAGACACATTTTCATTATCTAACCTTTAGTCCCAGGGAAGTCTCTTGATTTTCACCTCTTTGAAAAAATACGTGCTTTCTGGAAATAATCCAGTCTTTCATTTAATTTGACTAGGAAATTTTCACAGGACCTTCTAAAATACCCCAGCCCCACTATAAGCAAATCAGGACATTTCTGGTTCCCATTCTTTCTATCTTAAGAAATATGAATAAGCACAGTCATGTTGAAGTACTTCCTCACAAGTAAATATTATAGTTGAAAATAATTTTTACTGTCTAAAGAGAAAAAAAAAGAAAAATGTAAAATGTATTAAAGAGTTCTCTGGTGTGAACTAATAGTTTAAAAAGAACAATTATTCTAATATATATTAAATAAGTTCATGACTGAATAAACCCCTAAATTTAATGTAGTAAAATATTCACTGCAGCTTAAACAACTTTAAAACCTGGAAAATGTATAAAAAGGTATGTCTGAGAATTGGTTTTGAAAATTAATCATACTTTTTCTTTCATTATTATTTTTCTATGTTTGAAAATATCGTTTGCTTAACCAGCAATAAGATCATGTGATCTGAACATATGAAATGTGAGGAGAGCAAGGTGACTAGGAGAATAGCTAGATAACAAGATTTAACACCATATTAAATGCATTATAGAATATTACTATGTCAAGTATTCCCTCTGAACTATGTGCAAATACATCATCATGATGTTAATATCATGGACCTGTGAAATGATTTCCAGCTGATAACCTCAGCTACGATTTCAAGCACCAGTTGAACTTCATGACATTCCTACATCATACATATTAGTAGAATCATTTTAGAGATGGTCAAACTGGAGCAAATAAAGTTATGTCCAGTAATTAGAATGTACAGGTAAAATATAATGATGGTTTTTATTATTGCTTAAAGGCTCTACCAATTACAATAATTACATCCAGTTATTTTGCCAATTTTTTCTAGGGTTTTGGTAGCCCATCAGGTGAACTTTGGCTGGGAAATGAATTTATCTTTGCAATAACAAGTCAGAGGCAATATTCTCTAAGAATTGAATTAATGGACTGGGAAGGAAACCGGGCATATTCACAATATGACAGATTTCACATAGGAAATGAAAAACAGAATTACAGGTAAGAATCTATTGAACTACTTTTGACTCTGCTGAGTGATAAATATTGTTCATTGTTCACTTGTCAAATACGAGAAAGGACAATAATATGATGCTGATTTTCATCAAAAGTGGATAAAGATTGTAAAAATAAAACAGAAATCAAATTTCTTGGTGGTGGAAGGATAGAGTAAATCTGACATATCCGAGAACAAGGGATCTATTAATCGTGCTGTCTGGTAGAATTGCTGAAAACTGTATAACTCTATAACTGTATACTCAGAATCAAAAACTGATTGAACAGAAAAAAGATTTGGATTCTTCATTAAAACCTGAAGGATATCTACCTCAGAACCAGAAGACTGAAACAATGGACATGGGAATGAAAGACCAAAACCACTGTTAAACTATCTGATATTTCCAAACTAAAAATTTAGTGTAAATGAAGAGCAAAACCAGAATGCTGGATCTTATTTTGATGAAATTAAGCACAAAAAGCTTTTCTTAATAATATTTTTCTCCCATACTTTGTTTTAAGATAAAAGCTTATTAAAAAAAAACAAACAAAAATCAACAACAACAAAAAAACCAACACCACAACAACTTGAAGACACAAGAAATGTGGATAACCTAAGTAATTTATACTATTTTTAATCATTACTTCATCTGAGCAGACAGTACAATGCTAGAAAATGAAACCCATAAAAACATCCAATTATTTATTACAGCACATCTAATTAGCATGCCACTCAGTAGAGAAACAGGTCTACTGTAAACTCAAACATTCAAGGCACATGAAACTAGGCTGGTATTCAGATCTTTAAATACAAGTAATATGATTCTCAAAAATGCTGACTGCCTCCGTCCCCTGGGTCCCCAGCAAAATGGAGGTGATAGCAATTTGCTCTTCCTGCTGACAGGGCTGTGCCCAGGTGGGACACAGAGCAGTGCCCCTGCCCTCTGGGGCTTGGTGGGAGCAGCAGCCAGTGCTGTACAAGTGCAGAGGATCCCTCTACAAGCAATCAGTATGAGTTTAGCTCCTGGATAAAGCAAGGTCTGTCCCTCTGCACACTAAGGATATCTCTATCCCCTACTGCCTCCAGTAGTGCCATGCCTGGCACTGCCCATGGAAAGCCATTTCCCCTAATCAGGAAAGCTGGAGCACCTATTCTGAGGTAGTTTTAGGCAAAGAATAAATATAAGTAATTTCTCAAAAGAGAGGCTAGAAATATTTATATAAAACATAAAAAGAGCAGTGTAACCGTGGGGTCTTAAACATTAGAAGAAGTAGTTCAAAAGGAAAAATGAGGCAAACCCTTGTCAAATACTGAAAAATGTTGAAGGGTAATTATGCATAGCTCAAAAATTTATGATGAATCAGTGGAAAGGAGTATTACTCAGTGGATGAATTAAAATTACTGAATTTGCTAACAATAACAGGGTCTTTTTTGCTCATCTTAATTCTGAACTAAGGACAACATGTATTGTTGAATTGGAAGGCTGTTGAAAATTTAACATGTTAAAGCTCATGTTTAGAGAGGATTTCTTTTTCAGGGCTTCTCTGTATTCATTCATGGCAAAATAGCAAGAGAATGTCTTGTTATGTTACAAAAGGGAAGGGAAGGGAAGGGAAGGGAAGGG
>VYXD01016169.1:488608-508107 GCA_013397195.1 Hylia prasina
AAGGGAAGGGAAGGGAAGGGAAGGGAAGGGAAGGGAAGGGAAGGGAAACCAAAAGAGATATAATTCAAACCTGTAGAAATTAAATTAGAGGGGACATACAGGCCTCAAAGATTATAATGTTGAGTAACAGGTATGAATTCTGCTACCCATGTCCAAGTCACTTATACACAAAACTCAAAGGGAATTTGACTGGGGGCTGTTGACTGCACTTTTGGTTCCTGTCCTATTCCATAGTATAAATGAAGGCCAGAATGAGATTTTGTCGCACTCTGTGGTCTCCTTATGGTGCAACTGAAGCTCTTCAACTGAATCAGTTTCATTCATACTTTTCTGAAATAAGCAAAGATGAAAACATAAAGAAGTAAAAAAGTCCATCTCTGTTGGCCCTTTGGGTTTCAGAATAATTCCTCTATTATTTTTACTCAAGTATATTTGAATATTGAAAGAAAATAGCTGAGTAATATGGTGAGAGTTCTGGAAATAATGATGTGCAAGCCACATGCAAGTCTAAACTGTTTTTCATGCTTGACAAATGCACTAGTACCTAGTCCAGACAAATATATGCCAAAACGATATTTTGCAAACCAAAGTTATGTTGGGCTACTTTATAAATTTTAACAGGAATGCATCTTATGACACTAAAACTCTTTATTTTGCTTGCCAGCATCACTATCTGTGATAGCAGAATTCCAGAAGGCTGGCTGAATAAAAACCTAATTATGGAGTACTAAACAGCTGGCCACCCTTCAGAGAATGCTGTTTCCCTTTTATCTGAGGAGCTGCCATTAAGGATTTAAATGATTCCTCTGAAGCTGAAAACCACAATTCCCAAACTGTTGCTCCCTGGCCTTTTCCTTCACAACTTTCAGGCATTTGTCATGTTTGCTTTCAATACCTAAAACACAGAACAGCACACCTTTTCAAAACTTTAGTTCCTGTTATTTGAAATAATTTTGCCAAACAAAACAGATGCTGTCTTATTTTGGAAGCTTGTTTCTTATAATGACCCACATTAAATGTTGTTTCTGTTAGCAAAAATATGTAATTGTACACTGGCTAGATTTACATTAATTTCAAATAACATAAGTTCACTAAGTAATAGTAACCAGTAAAGAAATGAGTTTCTAAGCTGGTCTGGGCAGTGGATCAAGAAAACTTGAAATAGGAAAAGGGCATTGAAATGAAAAGAAAAGCTCAAGAAGTGGAACATCTTTAATTTTGTTATGGTAGTGCCTTGTGTATCTGGAAGACATGAAAAAAAAAATGGTTCCAGGTCTTATGCTCAAATATAGTAAAAAAAGCAAAGAGAAGAGGAAAGGAAGAGGAAAGGCAGAGGAAAGGCAGCGGAAAGGCAGCAGAAAGGCAGCGGAAAGGCAGAGGAAAGGCAGAGGAAAGGAAAGGCAAGGCAAGGAAAGGCAAAGCAAGGAAAGGCAAGGAAAGGCAAGGCAAGGCAAGGAAAGGCAAGGAAAGGCAAGGAAAGGAAAGGAAAACCATGAAGTGATAAAATCTTCTTGAGAAAATATCAAAAATAATTTTCATGTTGTTCTTTTGAAATCCAGCCTCAACATTACACAAAGTTCAATTCAGTCTGGATAACTCCCAGTTGGTGATTTCAGAAGGGTTCTGTTTTTTCTCTGGGCCTTTTGTATTCTCTTTACTACTCTTTATTAGTCTAAAGAATCTGTTATTAAAAAGAGTAATGCTGAACACATGGAAGTTCAAATATACTTTCAAAATGAGACAGCTCCAAGAGGTTTTCTGGGAAATCAGAATAAAATCTATTTATCCCAGATGATGACTGGGAAGAAGGCTGAGATGGGAAAGGTGGGTACTGAATCAGTAAATGTAGAATGATAAATGAAACAGAAAATCAAATATTGCACCACATGTGAAATCTTTAATAACAGTATATAAGTGATTTATGTCTTTTAGAACATCCTTAGGTTTCTTATCTACACAGGATGACTGTGCAGAGATTATCTGTAAATATGATGAAAATATCTCTGTCAGACTGCTTTTGACTTACACTGTGGCAAGTAAAATCTCCATGCAGTAAGAAACAGACCTTGAAGATCTCCCATACTAAATGGGACTGCACTAAGCAGTTTCTTAATATAATTAGGAATTATTTATAGAACTATAAAAACATGAGTTGAAAGAGAATCCTAAAAGACACAAGACCTTTCCTCTTTTCCTATGTAGACTTTGCGTAGCCCACTTGACATTGTTTGATGTTCTTAGGAGCTGTACAGCTGTGATACACTGCTGCTCTGACCCATGTCCTCTGATCCTCCACAATTGAACAGGAAAAGTAACCATGTGTTGGGATTTCAGGCACCACAACTCATAATCCTACATATTAGTTTATGAAAACAGATATATTGATGCTGAATTTTAAACAGTAGTCATTTCAGCCTGCAGATATATCTGGTTTTTTTCTACTCATGACACAGGAGAAGCACTTCTAAGCAAAGCAAGGGGTGAAGAATTGGGGAATTACACTTTTTGATTGGATGAGCTATTTTTACTTCAGAATGATTAGAGAGGTTTAATAGACACTCATCTCCTATGACAATATACTCTGGTATATCTATAATCATTCTTTTAATTAGCAAAGTTTGCTATTGCTGCAATGATTCACTAACTTTGGCCCTATCCATGGAGAAATATGATTAATCGATCAGACACTGCTCCTCAGGTGAGCAAGGCTTTTAACTCTTGTTTGATTGAAAGTTTGTATATTTAGTTTCAGAAATAGTATTTTTTTCTCTCTGTCTTCTTAGCCAAACCAGGTGGGTAGTCTGCTGCTGCTGTAATATTCATCTTAGATTTTTTTAAAGGTTGATGCTATTTATATCATCACCATTGTTGAAATAATGATGGAATTTCTTGCAAAAATCCTCACTTTCTGTAAAATAGAGAAAAAAATCTTTATCTATACAGTCTTTTAAATTTCACTGTTGAAAATTCTGCAATAGATAGTAAAATAAGTGTTATTTGAGAGTACAAATTTTATGCAGACAGATGGTTTTATGTATCTTTAATTAAAAACCATATTCCACATGATATTGCTGTTTCAGAAACAAGACACAAATAGGTCATTGTCACTTTTTTAGTGTACAAAATCTCATTTAAATCTCATATTGGTGTGGTTTTTGTCATTACCCAGGCTTTTCAGTCATGTATATGTATAAGTAACATTTTCTTCTTGTGTCACTTGAGTTTTTTAGGTAAAATAGGGGGTCAATCTGACTTGTTTTTTGGGCCATCTGCTTTGCTTCTTCTGTGTGATTTGTTTCACAGTAAACCTTCGAAGGCCTATACAGTCTTTTCTCAAATGGAGAAGGAAAAGTACAGTGGAAGATACATAGGAAATCTGTAGCAAAGTGAAAAAATAAACACAGATCCTCTTGTGTTTCCCAGTTCTGTGCCCAGATCCCAGTACATTTCTTGCCAAATATAAAAAATACAGAATAACTTAAAAAATAGTTATGGCACAAAAATGCAAAAAGCCTGTAGTAATTCACTTTTCTTTGGAAGCTGAAACTCAATCTGCAAGTCTGCTTCAGAGGAAATATCCACGTAAAATCCTATTAACAGACAGAATGGTATCTGTGGTATGCATAATCTATATGATTTGAAAATATTTTCACCAAACAGTGGTATAAAATCAATAATATGGAAAAATATTTAACATCTTTATGTATATATAACTATCTGGCTTAAATAATTTTGTTTTATTTAACAATACTGTCAGTCCAATAATATTCCATGAAGTCTAAATTCTGGAAGTTCAAGGATTCAATACCATGCCATTAAGCAGAGTCTTTCTGGAAACATGCCAGTGTTGCTATATCATATCAGTAACTAAAACTCACTGGCAGTTCATGCAGTATCTCCAAATGTAAGCAGAAATTAAATATAAAAAATTGTCTGACTGAAAGCTGATGTAAATATACTCATGGAATTTATGAATTTTAAAAAAATAACTTAATCCACATAAATCCCAATATACACTATCTATCCACATCTAATCACTTTCCACTTCTAACTTCATTAAAGTAATTTATAGTTCAATATAAAATAACTGTGACTACCGTGGAGCAGGAACAGAGATTTCCTTCTTCTTTGTTATGGAATCTAATGAGAATGCACTGAGATATGCTGGCTACTCTGCATTGCAGTTGAAGTCTTCAGAAAATAAGCCAGGGGCTCCTGAGGTAACAGAAGCCAAGAGAGAAACACCACTGAAATATCTCAGAAGAATCAAGGGTTATTCCTCTAAGAAGGTGGCAAGGAAGGAGGCCCAGCGCACACAGCATGGGCAACATGGGCTGTTGACACAGCCCTCTGTGCCACTAGAGAACAAAGAGCTACTTGCCATTACTGAAACTTGGAGAGATGAATCCCCTGAACTAAAGTGTGGCTATCGGTGACCACAGGCTGTTCAGAAGGGACAGGCAAGGAAGGAGGGGTGAGGGCATTGCCCTCTACATCAATAAATGGTTGCACTGCAAAGAGTTGTTTCTGAAGAACAGTTGTTTTTGAAGAAAAGCTTCCACAAGTTGAAAGCTTATAGGTAAGAATTGGAGACTGGGGCAACAAAGGGAGCCTGGTTGTTGATGTCTGCTCCAGGCCACTTGACCAAAGACAGACTATTGACAAAACCTTCTTGCTCTAGCTATGGGAAGCACTTACAGGCTCTTCTCCTGCTGGGGGGCTTCAGTCACTCCAACATCTGCTGAAAAATTATCATAGTGAGTTCTAGACAATCCAGGAGGCTCCTGAAGTGCATGGAGGATAACTTAAGCCAGGTAATAGGGTCTCCTACCAGAGAGGATGGAATACTGGATCTGATGGTCACCAACAAAAGTGAGCTAGCTGATCACTGATAGCAAGATTGGAAGCAGCTTGTACTTCAGTGGTCAAAGAATTACAGAATCATAGAATGGTTTGAGTTGAAAGAAACCTTAAAATCATCTAGTTCCAATCCCTATCAAAGACAGGGACACTTCCCACTAGACCAGGTTGCTCATACATTGGTGGAGTTCACAGTCCTGAGGGATATGGGTCAGGCAAAGAGTAAAGTCAGGACTTTAGGAAAGTAACTTCAGTTAAGGAATTAATTAATAGGAGCCCCTGGGAATGTGTCCTCAGGGACAATGGAACCGAACAGACTGATAGGTCTTTCGGGACACTTCCCATAAAATTCAAGATCTAGCAATTCACTGGTGCAAGAAATCAGTAAATAAAGGGATGAGTTGAGATATGCTGGTCAAACTAAAGGGCAAGAAGGAAAGGCACAGGCAATGGAAGCACAGCCAGGTATCCTGGAAAAAAATGTAGGTACACTTGGCTATGTAGGGATGAAATCAGGAAACTGAAGCTGCAGCTAGGGCTGAACTTGGCAAGGGATGTGATGAATTAGAAGAAGGGCTTCTACAGGTGTGTCAGCAAGAGAAAGTCAGATAAAGTGTACTATCATCCATGAGCAAGACTGATATAACTGGTAACAACAGATGAGAATAAGGCTGAGGTACTTAACAAATTTTTTGGCCTGTTTTCACTGCCAGTATCTGTTCCCATAGCTCTTGGACAGACAGACCACAAAATGGGGACTAGGGAAGCAAAGTCCTGCCTACTGTAAGAGAAGATCCATTTGGTGACCACCTGAAGAACCAAAACATACATAAGTCTAAGACAAGGTGGACCCCAGAGTCCAGAGGGAATGGGCTGATGGAGTTGCCAAGATACACTGTGATATTTGAAAAGTCATGGCAATCAGGTGAAGATCCTGATCTGGAAGAAAGGTGGTGAACATGGATCAGAGCAACACCCAGTATCAACACGGGCTGGGGGAAGAACAGATCCAGAGCAGCACGTGAGAGAAGGCTTTGGGGGTTCTGGGGGTGAGAAGCTGGACATGGCCCAGCTGTGTGGACAAGGCCCAGCCATGTGCACTTGCTGCCCAGAATCCAAATGTATCCTGGCCTGCATCAAAAGCAGCGTGGCTAGCAGGGCAAGGGAGGGGATTCTCTTCCTCTGCTCTGCTCTGGTGAGACCTCATCTGGTATACTACGTTCATCTCTGGATCTCTCAGAGCACAAGACAGGGACCTGTTGGAGCAGGCCCAGAGGAGGGACATGAAAAACATGACAGGGCTGAAACATCTCTCCTGTGAAGAAAGACTGGGAGAGTTTGGGTTGCTCAGCCTGGAGAAGAGAAGGCTCCAGGGAAACCTTAGATAAGTTTTTCAGTACTTAGCAGGAGCTCATAAGAAAGATTGGGACCGTGTTTTTAAAGAGCCTGTTGCCACAAGACAAGGAATAATGCTTTTAAACTGAAAGAGGATAAATTTAGACTAGGCAGGAAGAAGAAATATTTTGCAATGAGGTGGTGAAATACTGGAACAGATTTCTCAAATTCATGATAGATGTTCCCTCTTGAAAAAATCAGGGTCAGGTGCGACAGAGCTCTGAGAAACCTGATTTAGTTGAAGATGTTCCAGCTCACTGGGGTGGAAATTTTGACTAGATGACCTTCAAAGTTCCTTCCAACACAGACTGTTCTATGATTCTATGATTTTGTTATATTATTTACTAAATACTGTAAAGGATTCACATATGCAAAGGCAATTCAGAATTTATATAATTTATCAGACATTATATGTTTAAAAATGTTTGATTTTGGTCAAAATTAATGCTAGAACTCCTTAATGAACCAGTACCTAGGACACGGAGGGAAATCAGCTTTGGTGTTCCATAAACACAAGCAAATTACTTCCTTAAGATTTTAGAAAAGTACTGGTATACAAGTTTTACTAGGTATACACTGTTGGTGGTACAGCAGCCTTGTTTTCAAGGAGGAAGGCAAAGTCTCCAGTGTAAGTCACATTCAGAATTTGATGTAAAAATAGCCTAAACATTTTTGTGTATCCACTTATTCATCAATAATAGGTAGATATCTGTTATCTATTTTCATTATTATATCTTCCAAGCTATCTCTACATTGATGAGGTCTTCAGTCTTGATTTTCTCTATCCTTTTCCTTTAACAGGTTAATTTTCAATTATCTTCTCCAAACTTATATTTCCTTCATCAATACTGAATAATTCACCATATGTTCAGTTTCGTGTGGCTGCAGAACTCACCTTCCTAAAAGTAATTTTTAATAGGATATATTTAAGAGACTTTCAGTAATTAAGTGTGACTTTGCTCTTATGATTCTAGAGGCTTTTCTTTTCTTTGGCATTTTAGGGCTTTTCAACCACTTAACTGGAGAGAAGCTTGTTTTCCAGTATGTTCCATCACAGCTATCACTATGGAACTTAGTGGCATGACCTTATCTCCTCCTCCAGACTCCTAAACTTGTTTTTTAAGAAACAGAAAATATATGAGCAAGAACAAAAGTATCTTATTTTCTCATAAAGCTTATCTACACTAAAATAAACATCAATTCAAACTTGAGGCAATGAAAAAAATTATTTGTAACAATATTTTTAGTCTTAGATATCATCCTAGATTTAATGAATTTAAGTGATTATTCACATGTTTTCCTACAGGTAGGTGAGAAAAAGATTTTTCAGTGCTAACATTAAAGCTGTTGAGCCCTAGGAACAGCCTGCAGGACCCTATCTGAGACACTCGATTCTCTGTGCATGCCTGGTGAGAGATAAACTCCTTAGACAGAAGCCAAATCAGGCAACATGCAGAGCAGAGAGCTGCCTAGAGTTAACCATTAGGAAATTCTGAAAATAGCAATGCATCCATTTATATCCCCTGACAGTTCACAGCCCACAGCCTGAAGGTAAGAGACAATGTCTTGTCTTACAAAAGAAATTCAAGGCCTTGGGTTAATGCATTCATTTGCCAGAGGGTATCCAGACCATAGTTATTGCTTCCCAAGAGAAAGCAGCAATCTGTGCTGCCAGGGAATGGGCTCCTCGATGAATCTCTGACACTATGCAGGCATGAATTCAATGCTCAGTGAATGAATAGGTACCAGGTCCCTTGTCAATGAAGTGGGAAAGGGATTTCTAAGATTATGCTCCCTGCTCCATGTCTTATTTTGAATTAAATAGGTTTTTATTAAATTATGTAATTATGTTATTAAGCAGTGGATACTATTCTGCTATACACTTATATTTGTGCTCCCTTTGAGGCTCAGTGAATGTTGAGCAATTTATTTGCAGCACGACACATGTTGCTGGTTATAGCATGCTGAGGGGAAGTTTTCTGGTTTTAAACCTTTCTCTTGCTGAGTCCATAAAAACCTAACTCCTACCTGGTGGGTAGTAGTCACTCAGGTCAGTGAATTTTTACATAAAATGTTGAGAGTAACAATGAATAGTAGCTCAACCACTTACTACCCAGGAAAGAGAAAGTAGATCTATGTGAGAATAATGTAATCCTACACATAACAGTGTTATTAAATCCTTGCTGAGGGCTACCACACAGGTACACGAGTGAGGTCTGAGAGAACTCTTTAATGAGTATTGCCAGAAAAATTATCCATGGAAATTCAGTAGTGATCTCCTTTTTACATACTGTAGTTCAGTGGAGATTTCACAAGGTCTGTCCCAGCTAACAGGGGTAGACAGAGTATGTTGTGGCACCAGCAGAAAGCTGCATGACTTTAATATAATATTGACTGGGTTTTTTGCTTCTCCACTTTAAAATGACTACTTTCCTTTTGTTTTTATTGTCTTTACTATCTACATTATCAGTCTTTTTGCACAGTGCTACTCTCTTTTAAGCATTTATTGCTTTATGCCACCTCTACATTTACATTATGAAAGAATTTCAAACAAGTATTTTAAGAAAATTCATCAAATTCTGTGCTGAATGAGATTCACCGTCTCCAAGGTGAGCTCCTACTTCTACCAGTAATAACACTAAAACCAGCTACATTTCTTTAAACTACTTCCATCAAAGCCTCTACTAAGAGCTAAAAAGTACTAGTTTTATTAGTGTAGATTTTGATATAGAAGTCAGTAACATTGTTTCTTCATCTCCACTGGGCTTTGACATGAAACAGCTCCTGAATAAAAGGATCTTGTGTAGTTGAGACACTTCTGGACATTTGCCACCCATGAGGAATTTTTTAATGTCAAAACTGCTCTTTGTAGAATATTCAGACATCTCCAATGTTTTTAAATTTAGACTATCCATTACAAGGACATAAGTGATGTGATATTTGCCTCAATTTCTATAAAAAATGAATAATACAATAATTTTTATTTTTACAATTTTCTTAATTAGAAGTTGTGTGCTCTTGTAGCTTTTTTGCTGTTTGAATTCACTTAATGTGTAACAAGAGTTAAAACCCTTTTACAATACTTATTACAAACATAATAATTTTTAGAGTATAGATTAGCATAGTGAAAATTTGTGTACAAAGTGTAATGGCTATATGCAAGGACATGTCAAATGTTACAATTAAATACAGCATCACAGTGTGAAAATTTAGAGTTTCATTAATGTTTGCTAATCGCTGATATGCAGAAAATTTAGTATTGCAGCATAATGCATCTATCTTAAGTGTGCAAGCAGAAAAACTAATGCAAAAGTAAAATGCAGAATGAGGAAAAAATCTCACAGTAAAATTCACAATTAGAAAATATTTCTGTATTGGAAATGTTTCTTTAATGAAGATTCCCTGGTTGCATCATTCTCTTCACTACTATCTGTGCAAGTATAAAGTGCAATATATTTTCAGGATCAAATGCAGGTCCAGCTCAAAATATTTAATCTGGACATTATTCTTCCCATAACTTCAATCAAAACTGAAAAAATGACACTTCCAGAAGTCCTGAAAAGGTAGCCAATCTGAGTACAAAAACATGTCTCTGATTTCAATGAGAAAAATTATATTCTTCCTGTGAATCACCAAGATCTCCATCACAGTGAAGTTGACCACTAAGTGCTCACAAGATTATGATGAATTTATTTAGTATTAGTGACAATATCTCCAGATTAAAAAAANAAAGTTTTCTGAAATGTCCACAATTTTTACCATGAGCCAAACATTCAAACTTAGATCTCCACAATGCAGAAGCAAAGAATGGGACCTGGAGACCTGGAGACCCCTTCAGAGAGTGTGGGCTGTGTGTGCCCCCATAGCTGCTGACTCTCTGCCCACTCTCTGAGCTCAGCAGAAGCTCGGTAGACCTGTCAATGTGGCGTTGAGCCCAAGCTAAAATATCCTGCATCAGTAGGTTCAGTGTCGCGCTTGTTGCGACAGTTCAGCTTCCAGCCAGGATAGAGTGTGGGCAGAATGAGCTCATGTCTGCTCAGAGAACTGACAGAGCAAGCTTTCATCTGCTTGAAAAACACAAGCAGAAATTCTTAGAGTGCCCCCTATTTAATCTAGAATGTACATGGTTAAAGTCTCTGAAGTCTGTTACCAGCTTCCCAGCCAACCAATGCCAGTGGTTTTTCCCTGTCCTTTTATTATTAGCAGCTCTACTGGCAAGGTTTCTAGAGCCTGATCCTGAGAACACTTTCTTTACTGATTCACTGTATTTTCAGCAAATACCGGCAAAATGGTGTGGTATTTTTTTGTGAGTTTCCTTCTTTCATGAGTCAAAAAGTAAAGTGTACCTGTGGGGCCTGAGGAGAATCTGGCAAAGGGATGGTACCAGATTTTTCAGTAGTCATTTATTGCACCAATCTTTAAGAGTTCCTTGTTCTCTGGGGTTTGAGTTTTGGGATTTTTTTCCTATCAAATGGGTACTTGATTTAGCTGTCTCTGTCTCTAGGATAATGGTAATAAAAAGTGGTATTATTCATTATTTGGTCCACAGGGTCAATGCAGAGGTTGAGTTAAACCTAAAAGCAGAGGTATACACCATGTCTAAAGAGCTGCTAATTTACATAAACCTTCAAACAGATAACTTTGAATGTCAAAGCACAAACTTATTGTGATATCTAACACAGTGAAGTTTTTATTGTTAAGTTGGTCTTCAAAGATCTGCAAGAAGGAGGTACTCAATAACAATGAAAGCCTAATTAGAAAAAGAAAGAAAAGTGCCTGATACCATACAGAATCTGGTCTCTAGTCTTCTGTTTCATCAGATCCTAGAAGCTGAAGTGTTTTCAATTTTAAACAAGTGCTGGAACAGCTCAACACACTTGCAAGTGCATACACACTGCTCATGTTTTGTTTTATTTAGAATTATAATTCAGTTGCACTGAAATAAAACCTCTTTGCACCTACCTCAGTGCCATTTGAACCAAAGGAGCCATTATTGTGAATCACAGCTCTTATTAGGTCATGACCTGGGTTTTTAGGGGGAAAAAGGCATGTAAAACATGCTGATCGCTGTTAGCCTGGTCAGCGTGGCACCAGGAAAGGACTTGGATCATAAATGGGTGACAGTCAGTTAACCTTTCACTCGTAGATGACTGTTTGTTGGCCACAAATGACGCCAAGGGAGTTGAAATATGTTTTAATAGTCTGTTTATATTTTTCTACCAAGGTCTTAGTGCCACATAACTCATTTTGGCATTTTTTAAACTTAATTTTGCATTAAGAAAACCAAGGAAACAGTGAAGCCAATATTTATTTTTCAAATAGCTATAAACATTTCACAGAAACTCGGGATGCATCAGTCACTTACAAAATTTGTTACCTTTTCCTAGATGCTTCCTCTTATAATGAAAGCCTAACCTTAGTGTGATAATGGAGATAAAAACCAAAGGATAAGAGTAGCATGTTGTATAATACAGACACTAATGAATGAAGGGATCAAGCCAAACCTGCTGCACATTATTCAGACTGAAGGTGGAACATTCTTGTGTATATGAGTACTTTTATTTTACATCCTGTTTCCACTTTAATAAATCTTTAATCAAAATATTAATAATGTTAGTGTGAATGACACTATATGAATAAGACAAACCTTGACTTTCTCTTCCCCACCTTTTTTCTTCTTCTCCTTCCCCTCCTCCATTTCTTTTCTTTTTACACAGACTTAGGCTCTCATTCTGCAATGTACCCAAGTAATTTTTTTTACTTTTAAGCACATAGCGAGTACTTTGTTGAGGCAGGACCACCACAGGTGTCACTGAAGGTCAAGTCACTCTTGTTTCATTATGTTTGCACACTCTTTAAGATGACATAAAACTATAAAAAATTTTTAAAATCTAAGGTCAGAAAGAGATCATGACAATTATGTTGTCATTAATATTACCTTATATTGTTTCCATATTTTGAAATTATTGCTTTTCCTGTTACCTCCACAAAGTGATTCTTCAATGTCTCTTGCTGTTTACTGATGTCTGAGTACATAGCCCCCAGATAAAGCCCTTTAATTTGATTAGAGGAAATTCATAAACTGTGAACTGTCCTTATCAGGACTGAACAACTTCAAACACAGGCAAGAGAAAGAAAATTCTGATTAACATTTTGCTTTGAAAATAATATCCCCCAAAATATCCTTGCATTTTGCTCTGGGATTCATGCAGTGGGAAGTACACATTTCTTGACATGAATCCCAACATAAATCTTGAAAAATCTCATGCAAAACCCAAAATATTTATGTTAATGTGTTATTCATTAAGTTATTTCTTTACATTGTAGTCTGTTGGCAGCTGCAAACTCATTCCATTCCATCCACATTAAAACAATGCTGTAGTAAGATTTGATAGGGTTATTAGGTCATTAACAACCAGAAAAATTTCTAAAACAGAGTCTGCAAATGCCTAAAGAGGCACAGTTGTAAAAGAAAATTGCACTGCTAGCACAGAATAAAGAATAAATAATCAAATCAAATTGATGAAAAATTAATTGCAGGCTATTTCCACCTTTATCAATAATGATTAATTCCCTTATATCCAAGCTCTTCACAACTGGAAAAAAAAAACCCAACAAACCCCCTTGGTATTTCTAAAGCACGTCCTGACAAAGGCAACAGAGCTGGGGAAGTGCCTGGAGCACAGGTCTCACGAGGAGTAGCTGAGGGAGCTGAGGGTGCTTAGTCTGGAGAAAAGGAGGCTCAGGGGGACCTTACCACTCTCTATAACTCCCTGAGAACAGGCTGTGGCCAGGTGGGGGTCAGCCTTTTCTCTGAGGTGACAAGTTACAAAAGAAAACATCCTCAAGCTGCATGAGGGGACTTTTAGANGAGGTGACAAGTTGCAAAAGCTGCATGAGGGGACTTTTAGATTGGATATTAGGAAAAAAAATTTCTCAGAATGAGTTGTTAAGCATCAGAACTGCCCAGGGAGGTGGTTGAGTCAGCATCCCTGGAGGTTTTATAACCTTTGCAGATGTGGTGCTTAACAACATGGTTTAGGGTGGGCTTGGCAGTGCTGGATTAATGATTGAACTCGACAATCCTAAAGTTCATTTCCAACATAAATTTTTCTATCTTCTATGATATGTGAAAGATACCTTTCACAGTTTCAATTAACTGTTGTGCCAGTAGAAACATGAGGAAAAAATGTTTTTCAACCTAGATATTTTGTCAAATTCAGTATTTAAATAGTAAATTAATGGTGATTACATGCTGCACCTTATCCAACATCCAATTTAATTTTTAAAAAGTAAGTTCAGTAGTCATATTTCAGTCTGGAATTCTGTTAGCTAGTGAGCCTCTCATTGCTGTTTTAGCCAACATTCTACACACAGCTTCAAACAAAATAAGCCTGTGGGAAGGGGGCATGATTCTTGAACAGAATGACAGCATCCTACTTTCACTTCATAGAAGGGTAAATATTTCCCTAAAATGAATCACAACAGCTGACTCATTGCAGGAGATACTTGATATTTTTGGAACAGTTTTTTTCAAGGACACTGCCTCCTTTTGGTTTATGCAAAAGATTTGGAATCTGAAGACATCATCTAAGTGCCAGTCCTTAGGTGTGCTCTTATTTTTCTGCTCCTCACTTACCTGATTCTTACCACTTGCTCTCATAGAAAACTCAATATTATTGGCACTAGATGCAGGTCTTGATCTGTTTCTCCTGCAGGACAGGGATGCTTAAGGCTCAATTTTCTCACTGCCTGGTTTGTGACCTGAGATATTATCATAACTATGGAACTTCAGGGAAATAGTCTAATATTAAGGAGGTGCCAATATCAATTAAACTACCATTTCAATTTCTTCCCTGAAATGTATTCTGAATCCTTGGGATAGTGGCTTGTTGCAGGTATACTGCAGTTCTCTGATGAGCTGTATAAATATTTAATTGAACCTCCACAATTAAGAAAAGGGTGAGGATCCAGTACCCAGGTAAAATAAAAAAAAACCATGTCCATCTAGAAAGTTACTAAGATTTTTTTTTAACAAAATAAAAGAAATACAAAATCTATGGAACTTCAAGAACTAGACGTACATATGTACATATTCTTTTGTATCCCTGTAAATAGAAATAACACATTTAAATGTCGTCTTCATAGATTTCTTCTTCTAATTGGAAAAACAACATAGCAAAATTTTCATTAATATCACTGATCAGTAAAGATGGACTTAGGGTACTTAACATGCTTAGACCACAACTATAGATAACTTCAGGCATAATTCCAGCACATTATCTAAAAAGAGAAAAAAAGGAACCAAAAACCCCACAAGAAACCCAAATCAAAACCCTAGCACCACTCCTCCCAATCTACATTGACTATATACTCTTTAGACACATTAATTCCCAAACACCAACTTATCTCAAAGAGATTAATATAAATTTTTAACATGTCTATCTATGATATTAGTAACTTTTGTAGTTACTTATGATTAATGACTTTCATACAGTGAACTGTGTGATAAATATTTTACTGTGGCCTGTATATGATATTTCTCATTGACACTGCATGGTAAGAAGAACCCAATATCTCTACAGTAGCCATCAGGTTAAAAGTAAGCATGAATAGCATGCTGATACATGAAGTTTTCTATTTTATCTAAAACAGTTAATTGGGATAATGTATAACCTATGTGGATGACAGTGTATAATTAATGTCGCCCTCAGTACAACTAAAGCATAGATTTATGAAATCCACTATTACAATGTATCTGCGTGGATTTCAACAAACTATATTTATGAGACTTTTGGAACTTCCAAGCATATTTTGGAAGAAGTATTAAGTTTAAATTTTACTGTAGTTGTGTAGGTCTCTTTTACTGGATTTTCAAACATGATTAATCATTTTAAAGATAAATCAAATTTCCAACAAATGTTCACTGAACTTTTCCACTAACTTCAATGTCTGTAAAACAGATCCTTAAATAAAGATATACAAACACCACAAGCTTCAGCAATTCAGTAAAGATAAGCATCAGAAGTCCTGATTACTTATATAAACCTTAAAAACTTTTAAAATATTACTTTCTCTGTAGAGCCCTTGTATTTCTGTGCTGAAAAAATCCCTTAAGAATCAGTTTTGGCATTTCTAATGTTGGCTTCAGCCAAACCCAGGAAGTATGTTTGAGTAGGGAGAATTTTTTTTTTTTTTTTNTTAGGTTACATTTTGAATTAAGCAAATTTCTCTAACCTTGGCTTTGTCCATGTGCTGGGAAAAAGTTCAGATAACTTCTAATTTTGTATTTTATTTTTTAAGAAGTTCATCAATCTTCAATGTTATAAAATAATTTTCATTATCTTTTAACATAGTTCACTGTTTATATGCCCATTTAAAACATCAATCATCTCTAGTTATTTCAAGCTTGAAATTATTTCAGCTCCTACATTTTATAAATTAACGTTATGTTTTATAGAGCCATGAATCAGGAAAAAAGTGTTAGTTTCTGCAGCAACAGGAAATCTTAGCATTTATATAGCTGGTGAGAGAGTGAATTTTTTTTCTGTAGCAAGAATTTAACTTTCATTTAATAAAAACCATAATAAATCCAATAACTGAAAAGTCTCATTTCAGATTTCCATGAGAAAAAACATTGGTGGGTGATTTTGTTTTAATAAGTATTGTGTTGAAAAATGGTTTTAACAGAAAATGGTAGTAGCAGATTAATGTATCTCTTCTGTGCTGTGTTTGGTGAGAGATTAGAGTAGAGGGAATTATTTCTGTTCAACACGTCATTCTGAGAGTAGTCTTAAAAATGTTTCTGTTTCTGTTAGCAGTAAAACCCAGTGTTACTGTATGTTTCCTCTCCATCACCACTATGCTACTGACATCAGCTGCAAACCTAGCAGCTCACACTGTCACAGCGACTTTCTGTGGCTTCTGTAGCATGTATTTCAAGTAATAGAAGCATATGTTTGCCTGCTCACTGTCCAGAATAAACATATTTTTAAACACTTGCTGTAAACCGTGACAAAGTACCATTTGTCTGCACACAGCAGTATGACAGGCCATGTGCTGTATGTTAGGAAAAATTTCTCTGACTGTAGACCCTGATATGTTTTAATTATCCCTACCCAGTGTACATTTACTTGTACTTTTTAAATACAGTGCTTTACTCAATTATTAATCACACTTAATATGGAAAAAGCAAATCTGTTGCATTATATGTAAAAACTCACATTCAGTACAATATCCAAGATTACTAGACGATTTCATATTTTGCTGTAATGCGTAGATGTGTTTTTATTCACAGCTGGGTTGTTTGCTTGGTCACTGTCCAGAATAAACATATTTTTCTCCTTTGACCGGTCAGGTCTGAAGCTCAAACACAAGCTAAAATTACCATGGGCTCTTAGAGAGACAACAAGTTTTTCTGTTAACAGTGTACAATTTCAAGGAAGGATCCCTCTACTATAAAGCATTTGTTGTCTCGAAACAATTCCAAAGGAAAACTGATCATATTCATTTATAGCTGTATTTTATATTAACATTTTATCTTTAAAATTGGCAGATATATGTTCTTACTCTGGATATTTTGTTGGCCGGCACATTTCACTTGTCTCAACAAGAGAATGGGTGAGGAGTTGCAGTGATGTCAGACAGTAATTACAGCAGTCATTGTAACAGAGCAATCGAGGAGAAATACAGAGGTTATTTTGTCTTACACTTTTCTAAAGGAAATGTAGAAGGAAATTATTTTCATGTGCAGGAAGCAAGAATATTAAGACCCAAATTAAAAATCGGTTCAAGTTGTCAGAGTTACTTACTGCATTATTCAGGTTTTCAACATTTTGCAGAGCCATCATGCCTACTGTTTGCAGTTACAAACTATCAGGAATATAATAAAGTTAAATAAAAAGTCCATGAATTTACCAAGTATACTGTTTTGCAAGTTTGTACTAAAGATACGAGTGGGAAAAATTTAGTGTTCTTATTGTTGATATTTCTGGTTTTCTCCAATCAGACACCAAGTGTGATATTCCCTTTCTGGTTCTCTTTGGTACTTTTACAGCAGTTGTTCATTCAAATTCAGGCAGCGATCAAGGTGGTGAATTGTTCTTGCAACTTGATTAAATGACTTAGAAAGAGTTCAAAATTTTGGGAGTAGTGGTGATTAAGTTTTTGTCATCTTCCACCCTTTCTTGTTTTTTCAATTTCTCCAAAGTATTTTCCTTTCTTTTAGGGTAGCTCTTAGTTTACATCTAGTAATTATTTACCTCATTTGATGTTACATCCTTGCTAGCTAGTTAATCTTGATTCATAATTTAAAAAAAAAAAAAAGTGGGTCTATTTAATTTAGTTTTGATAAGGAGACCATGCAGTGCCCTAATGAAAACTAAATATTTCCTCCTCTCCCTTTCAAAGAAAAAAATAAAGGTTATGTTTAAGAAGAAGTTTTATTTCCTAAAAAAGAAAAAGGATCCAAATGGGTGTTCAGGCAATCTCTCTGTAATCTGGACAAGGGCACTGACTAAGATCCTTTTACACTACAGTCCATCAGAGTTCGAGGGAAATGAACTCACAGGTTTCTCCCTGGTCACCACAGATGGTTCATGCTCTACCTCCAGCAAGGAGATGATCTTTCCACTGATTTTAAAAACTAGCAGGCACAAGGGATATTTCCCTTTATCCTTTAGTGGGAGTGCTAAATGATGAAGAAGTTAGGGTATGTAGGTATAATACCAGGGTTAGGATTCCCAGAGCGTTACTGCATTATATTTAATTCCATGTTTAGCTGGCTTGTGGCAGACATTTTAATTTCAACCTCAGTGACAGCAGTATTTCTCTCGGGTGATTATTTAGATTTGTTTTTTCTCCTGTTCACAACGTTATTTATCATTGAATATTTGTAAAATGTCTTTATTACAGAGGTGATTTTGTTATTTATGGACAATTGTTACATTTGGGAGACGGTGAGATTTTGCAATATGTTCAGGAAAAGACGCATTGGCAAGAATTCTAAGAAATTAACATTATTTAATGTAAACATGGTGTCTTATTAATTGATAACAAAGGGGATTTGATTCCCAAATAATTAATCAAAGCATTTTTGAGGGAAAACAACCCCCAAACCTGACCTTAAAATGAAGCTGCTCTCTGGTTTTGTTTTCTTTTATTTCTTACTTGGTATTATTACAATTAATGTGTAAGAGTGTCCTAAGTATAATCTCATACTGGGTCCACCTAAGTGATTGCAGTCCAGTGGGCTTTGGTTCATGAAGAGACTTAATCACCTAAATCCCATTATGAATAGGATTATTTGACTAACACAGCATTTCATGAAACTTGCATCTTTGCAAGTGGGTTTCATTTCACAAACTGAAGCTATCTAAAATTTAGATGCAGCTGTTAACCAGATGGAAGATGGAAGTTAAATCCTTCTTCAACCTCAAACATTTCTAAACTAGAGGGCAGAGTAATGTCAGTCACCGGGGTTCTAAAAACAAAGATGTCTTTCACATATCTATCATGCAGGACATGCCAAAGTGGTGACCAGTAGGTTAGAAGGACTGAGATGTAGGTGCCCTCTGTTGCTGTCAAAGTTAGGAAAAACTAAAAACCCAGTGAGGAGAGAGCTCAGAAAAGGAAACTCTGGGTACAGGATTCTGATCGCCATGCAACTAATTTTTTACCATGATCATTCCATTAAAATTAACAACCCCTCCTTTGAGAAGGGATCAGAATCAGGGATTCCCTCCTGCCATGTGGAATGAGCAGGCTGGAGAAAGGACATTTTAGGCTGCAGAGACAAAACTGAGGTGGGAATTTGGAGACATCCCTTTAAAGTATTTCCCAGAGGCAAGCTTATGTTGAACAAATATGTTCCTCTCCATTCATCATGCTGAATCTTTTAAGTCCTACTTCATGACTCCTGTTTCTCTCTATTTAGTTGTTAAGGATATTAGGCTATTACTCATGTTTATTAATATCTCTGTTCAAATTGTTAGTACTATGGCAATGGTGGAATTTGCTCTTAACTCAGGATACTCAAGAGATGCACACTGAGGTAGCTAAGATAGTTCTCTACATCTCTTAATGATGGTTGTTAATGTTTGCAGTAAGATATTATCTTATTTGTTTGTTTACAGACAAAGTAACAATTACTCACCTGCAAAGCTCGATATGGCTTCTTAGCTGTTTCAATGAGTCAGCTATAAATAAAAGACTGAATGGTCTCTAGCAACTCTAACAGAGGAAAA
>VYXD01016169.1:508170-635132 GCA_013397195.1 Hylia prasina
AGCTAATATTAAATTCTGGGAGTTCTAGTGAACTCTCACTAGTTGTAGTATAAATAAATAAATAAATAAATAAATAAATAAATAAATACAAAGTCTAAAGTTAGATGCTTGATATGTAAAGCACTGCATCGGAAACTATTTCTTACACTTTTAGTGATATTTAGCACACAAATTTTCACATGGATTCATGATGGCATTTATTTTTTAAAATTTTCTATATCTCATTCTGTATGTTGCAGTTTTCACAGCTGTGTGTTGCAGAACTGGACCATTTTAAATTTGTTTTTGATATTTATTTAGAATTATCCCGCGTTTATCTGTTAAGCTTTTTAAACATAGTATGAAGACAGTTAAGCTGTATATATTTGAAAGAATTTGAGAAAATTTTTGCAAAAGCAAAAATTTCTGATGTAAATTTAAAATGTCATTTCAGGCTGCCCTGCAATTGTTTCTGTAATATTTTTAGATCTACTCTTTGCACGCAGTATACCTTACTTTTATTTCAAGCAACAGTAGATAGTCGTGTCACACAATAAGAATGATGAAAAGCAAAACATGCTCAAGAGTTCTCCCTCACCATCTGAGAAGATACCAAGCTGCCATTGCTCTAATATCATCAGAAAAAAATGCAGAATGTTTCCAACATCCATGCTAGATAAGACATAACAGTAGCAATATTTTTAAAAATCTGTTGTTTCTTCCTGAGTATACCAACTATGAAAATTGTTAGTTTTTAAATGAGTTCTGCTCTGTTCTTCACAATGAATTTAGAATTTCATAAAATTTTCATCAGAAGCCCTCAAAATTTAATATAAAAATGCAGTATTTCTCTTACTCCTATTTACTCATTATTTAATTGCTGTTGCTTATTCATTGCTTTTTCAGTTTCACTGTATGCAGATAAAGTAGATTTATTCTTGCTTATATGACCACGAATTTACTTTTCCTGCCTAATGTGTAAATCAGAGCAGCGTTTCTCCTTCTTTCCTTGATCAGAATTTCCTGGCTGTGAGCAAGTGGAAGGACTGGAGATATACTCCTAAAAATGTTCTTTGACTTTTAAGTTGCTTTTTATTCTTACGTTCATTTCCTTTTTCTCCACAAACAACCAAGAGGAACCATAACCTGAATCGCCATTTTTTCTAAGGGAGAGAAATTGTGTCCTAGTAGTTATTTGAAGTTAGTTTTAAAGGTTCAATCCTACCAATCTGAATCTGAGAATACTGAAAAACTAATTAAGTCCAAGTGATAAGATGTCTATTGCTCCTCGGAGCTAACGAGCTTGTCACTTGCCCTACTGCTGTGCAGCCTGGCTATCTCAAGCCAGACTGGTTCGGACCTCTATGGCTTGAACTGAAGCTCCTGACTGCTTCAGGAGCAGTTCTGGGTTTTGACTGAGATCTGATTTTGGGGTAAAGTAGTGCCAGTTTTGCAGTGCTATTTTTTCCTAACTGTCGGGCAATGCTAATTCAGGGAGAAAAGCCCAAAGAAACAGAAGTTACTGTTTCACCGTGTGGCTCATCTGCACATGGCTGCAGCATGAGAAGCACACTTGAGTTCAGAGGCAAGTTAAGCTTTATTCTTTTAAAGGCACTGGAGGCCTACTAGACAAATTGTGTTGAGGGACAGTCAAACATAACTGGCAAGACCTACATCTGTGATGAGTGGAATGTTTGTAAAATATCAGGGAAAGTAAAGGGCTTGTAAATAATTCTAATGCCCTCACCCTTTGGGGAAAACATTGAATACTGAGTAATATTTATTTCTTTATGTTTTATGTTTTCTTAGATTGTACTTTTTTTTTTAATTGGACTGAGTTTTATAGTGTTGATTGCTAATAAAAAAAACCTGGCTAACCTTGTCTTTCTCATTTAAATAAACAGCATTTGCTTTTTATACTGACTTTATGAGACTTCTGTGAGCTTTGGTGTGGCTTATGTAATGAGGATGTACAGCCATTTAAACTCAAATCATAGATATCATGTGAAAAATAATTTTTCTATCAACACAACCTCAGGGAAGTTTATTTTATTCTGCCAAATATTAGGCACAGCCCGAAAAACAAGGCAAAAGTCCAATGAATGAAGATGGGACCAATTCCAGCCTTTCATTTGTATGAAACAAAGAAATGGACATGTGCAAAGACAGATCTTAGATTATTCTTGTCTAAAACAAACATTCTTTGATAGATTAACATGGTCATTACAGGCTAATTTCCACCATGATTGGGCAATAGCATAATGCAATGACCCTCCTGAATTCCTGTTCCTAGGTTGTTTCTTGTTAAATTACAAAGGATTTTCACAGTCTTTTATTGAGGCTTACACTTGGCCTTATCTATTTTTGTGCTATCAGAAGGTATTTGACTATGCATGATATTTGTATTTAATCAAATAATTTTTGTATGTATATGTGTGTGTAGTTATCTATCTAAATATACAAAATTTGCTCTAAGTATTGAGTCCAAAGGTATTTAATCATCATCTTCAGCCATTTAATACTCAAAATCAAAATTAAGGAAGGCAGTGTAGCTACTTTAAAAGGATAAACCTGACAATTTTTTTTTTTAATTTTAAAATATTCATGCTTAGCATCTACTGTATTCATTTTTAGATTTGAACAAAGGACACATAGGAAGAAATTCACGGAAAATTAGGTGAAGTTCATATCAGTCTAAAAGTGTGAAACTCCGTAGGTTGCTAAGTTCTTGTTCTATGCCTTCACATTTTGAGTAACCTCATTGGATATACTGGGAAAGCTTTTCTGTAATGAGTTTCTGTGACAAGTTTAATCCAATTGGCTTTGTTTAGACCTAATATCCACCCATAGTTGCATGCAGCACCAAAAAAAAAAAAAAAACCACCCACAAAACAAACAAAAAACCCCCTAAACCAATAAAAACCAGCAGCCATGCACTTGATTAAGGAAAGCTGTCATATGGTGCCCTTGCTCTCATAAGCAGAATTCAGCTCCAAAGTTCTGTGGGGGAACTGGGTTTTATTTAAATCTCAGTCTTGGGACAGACTCTCCTCATCTCAGAAAAATGCCAATGGCTTAATTACTGCTACTACTGTAGCCTGGAAAGGTTAGGGATATTCTCTACTCCTGCTGTTAATACCATGAACACTGCAGCAAACTATGTCTTCCACGTAAACAAATGGATGAATGACACTCTGGGAAAGGCATTTACTCTTTTATTCATGCAAAATAACTAGATAAAAATACAACAGAGAAGTAGTGACAGTCAGTGACTCCCATCTTCTGTTCTTGTTCACTCTGCCTGTGGGAGAAGAAGGGAAAACTTTTTCTAGGATAGCACTCACAGGTAAATCACAGAGAGAAGCGGACATGTCACCTGCTTATGTCCTGCCTCTGTTCTTGTAACTCCCTGATACTGAAAAGATGTATTTGACCCTCTTCAATAACCATAGAAGAAATAGAACAGATGTCTCTCACTTCAGTGAAGAAATCTATCCCACTATTTACCAAATCATATTCTTGGTTAGCCCTGTGGCTGATTTATTCCTAGCCTGTAGATTCAGTGAGACAGGGTCAGGATGTGTGTTCCCCTCTTCTTTGCTCCAGTGGCTAGGGCTTGCTCCTGAGTGTAAGGATTGTTGCTTCAAACTTCTCCAGTGACACTGAGATCCTGTCTCTTCCTTCTTGCATATGAAGCCATTATGACAAAGGATACATTCCTCTTCTTGCCATCTCCTCTCGTCTCCTCCTGGGTTCACTCAGTGTGAACCCAGGTCAGATGTGCCCAGGTACTCAGCGTTTCCTTGGTGGGACAGAGTTACTCCATTCCACATTCCTGCAGCTGCCACATTTGGCTTCTGGCAGCTGAGCTCTGGCTCCTAGCTCATGGTTTTGGTTTCAACCAGTTTAAAGACTCCTTTAAAAAAGAGAAGCTTTGCATTGCAAATTATGAAGGCTTCTGTGGCTTGAACTCTAAGTTATTCTCCATTTGTCATTCAGAAACAGCTTTGGCAGTACTGGGTTGTTGGCTTGTGCTGTAAATGGTGGAATTAAAAATTCTAAGGCTGCTAAAATCCTCTCCCAAGCCCAGTCATTAATAACCTGACTCCTGTTAACTGGGGTTGCTGTCTGTGCCACAGTAAAGAAACAGTAAAGAAACCAGCTACTCAAGTACTCAGTTATTCTGTCAATCTGTTCCAGATATCTGGGCATGTCTTCTCATTCCTCCTCTCTCATTCCCTCTACTTTGTTGCATTTCCAGTTCCAATCCCTTGAGCTCAGTTCTGCTCTGGAAGAAGGACTATGTGCTACTACAGATACACTGAAAAACCCTAAATGTCTCCTTTTCACACCTGAAACAACAGAGATTGATTCAAAGCACAACAGATTAATGAATTTTCTGGGTGCACTTCATACAATGCCAACCTGATGTGGATACACTCTGAATCTTTTCTATTTTGGTGACCCTGATTGTTCTCTCTTCTTGTTTCAGGCTTTATTTAAAAGGTCACAGTGGAACTGCTGGAAAACAGAGTAGCCTGATCTTGCATGGTGCTGAATTCAGTACAAAAGATGCTGACAATGACAACTGCATGTGTAAATGTGCTCTCATGTTGACTGGAGGTGAGTACAACTGACTGAAAACATGGCATATTAATACAAATCTACTGTGTCCCTAAATAGTCCCTAAAGCAACCATGGAAGAAGTTGTATCATGGGCGTACAAGTCCTGAGTGAAAACTTTTATTATTATTACTGCTGCTTTTTTCTATGTGTATATTGTCATAATGCAAATACCTCTAGATTCCTATCAGCAGAGAAAGGATTATTCAGAGATGCAGTCAGTATACTTCTGCACTGAAGCTGTTGCAACAATGAGGAAAGTGCAAATTATTGTAATTGTTTAGGCAAGAAAGGCAAAATAAAATGGAAAAAGATAAAAGATTAAAAAGGTGGGAAGAAGTTTGTGAGAAGCTGGACAGTCAAACAGGAAAAGAAGAGAGAAATGGCCAAGTATTAGATATTAGATGGTAAAGTTTAGAAATAATCAAAGTCTAGACTTATAATACATTATCTATTTCACTTAGAGATGTGATTCTGTTATTAAGATATTTATAATGATTAAAATTTCTCTGTTGGGTGAGCATAATGCATGAAGACACTAAATTACGAATTCACTCACCTGTAAAAGTCTAGACCTGTTCAAAAGGAAGGTTTAAGCTGATATCCTTTATCAGCCCACTTTGTGAGTCAAACTACAGAAGGAAAAAAAAGAAAAGTTGAGGTGGAGAAGAGCACAGACAAGTTACACTGGGACAGTTTAAAGTCCCAAGTGAATCTGACTGCTAGCAAGGATAGTGTATATGATTGGTATTTCTTCCCTCCAGTGCAGAGAATGAATATCTGAGATTATCTCTCCATTCAGATTCCTAATACTCCTAAGAGTGAAAAAATTCTCTGGCAAATGATACTTTTTCCTAGTCCCTATATGGGCAAGTTCATTTTTATCTCTACAATACCACGTTATAGCAGAAAGCTTAAATTGGGATTCTTTGGTTTGCTGACTGTATGACCAAGAGAGGCCCTTTCTTATCTTCACATCTGATCTTGCTTGGAGACTCTCAGTGATTTCTAACTTTCCTGGAAAAAATCCTATTGCATGTAAATTTTTCAGTATTTTGGACCAGACTGTTAAACCTGTATTATTTGTGGTTACTGGCACTCTGATTGAATCCAGCTCACATCACATCCAGGCACATATGAGCCTTTAAAGCAATCATCTGCTAACTGTAGATGGTTTCCTATCACTGAGAATTTATATCAGATGCACAACCCAACTCCTCATTCTCTTTTGCCAGTTGGAAGTGACCCATTTGGGAAAGTCTTTAAGGAGTCAATTTTTCAAGCTCCCCTAACTTCCTCTATGGATATCATATTAGATGTCATCATGGGAAACTTCTTCCAGTGGGCAGGTGATCAGACACCACCTTTTCATTTCTATAAAAAATAGAAGCTAACCAGATAGGTCTGGAGAGAGACAGTGGATAAGAAGTCAGTTGTTTATTTCAATCAGAGTTGTTGACCTTTCCCTTTAGAGAACGTACTAAATTAAAGTGATGTTACTTCCAGGGCAGGCCAGAGTCTAGTGAGAAGCTCCTGAGTGTGAATTGTGTCTGTGCTGAAGTGCAGACTCATTCATGTATCTGAGCTGCCTAGAAACACCTCTACTCCCATGCAGCTCTTTCTGGGAGCTGAGGGCTTTGTTATTTTCCTGCTCTGACTTCTATGACAGGTCAACACCCCACTAAGGTCACTCTGCTCTTGAACAACCATCCCACAAGGTTCACGTATATTGCTGCAGCATTCCTGTAAATCAACAGCATAACCACACATTGGAATTTACTGGTACCAAATGAAATTAATAGGGAGGAATGGGGAGAATTACCAAAGGCTGAGGAAACCACAAGTTTAGCAAATGATCACACAGTAAAAGGAGGTGCAATTAGCCTTTGGAGATAGATGAGTCTACTCTTTTGGACTAGACTCTGAGTAGTGCTCCTTTGGAGACAGGTTGTACAGCACTGTAACTTGTAGTTCCTCAAGGAAGGCTTTAATCACGCTAGAATTCTCCTCAAACTGCTATGCTTTTATCCTTGAAACAACTTTCTCATTCCTTGAGAAATACCAGAATTGAATTAATTACCAAAGCATCTTTTTAGGGAGTTTCAGTTTTGTACCAGACAAAGACTAATTTAGAAAAGTAGCAATGATAACAGGTTTTGGAAAATCTCTTTTTATTTTTTTTTTCTAAAAAGATATCAGACTGTTAGTATTGGCAACATCACAGAGAGCTCTTTAATGATGAATGGTATGAAATCTGCAGGCAATCTAGCAGTTCTAGCTATCTTGACAGTTTGGGTGAGTCTGTTATCTCTATGAGGTGAACTGAATATATTTATGTCAGGAATAAAGGCTGAGATAAGCCAAAGCTCAAGCCTGTGATATGGTTATAATCAAGGCTGAAAATAAAAATGTAAGGAAAACACACATTTCTCTCCGTGATCTAGCTAGTTGTCAGTTTTATTTGGTCTATATCATAACTATTATTCTCTCTCCTCCTATATCTCATCCCTCTTTCCTAGAATGAGAAAATAAGTACTGGAGAATAATACACAAGCATTGTGTGTGTGTGTCTTTCTTGTCTTTTCAAGAGCCATGCTATGCTGCTTGGCTCTATCTTTACATGGATTTTTGGGAATGCCTTCCAAATGATGTCCTTGAGCTGGATTCCGAACCCCTCTAAACTGTTGTCATATTTAAATATTTTAGCTGCTTTTTTTGTGACTTGGAAAATTTAAACTAAACATGTTTGTTTTACTTTAAAGGGAGACAAATAATATTAATTCAAATAATTTACTCATTGTTTCAATATCTCAGGCTAGTAAACTAAAAACAAAAGGGTTATATATCTATATCTATCTATCTATAGATATAGATATCCATAATATTTCAAGCCTTAATCTGAAGAGTACCCCAATGAGTTAAGTATACAGCTTTTTTGCAAGAAACAGCACTAAAATGCAACAAACTGTCACCAGAATGAGCCTGTGAGAAGTTCAAAATGCTTGGATTTCCAATACAGCCTTTAGTATATAACCTCTCTGGACCAGATTCCTGGCCCAAATTCCCGGCCCAAATTCCCATCTGTTCTGCCAGATACCACCTGTCAGCTGAGCACCAAATTGTTTGTGAAATTGTTTTCAGTCACTGGAAAGTGACTTGTGGTATCTTGGCTTACCAAGAAAGCATTTTAAGGTGATTTTGTCTGGCATTGGCTGTAGTCTGAGGTGTTTATAAAGGCATTTACCTTGCTTCAAGTGGGAATATTGCTAAACTTCTGATCCCTAAAATAATTTCACAAAGATAGGGAAACTTTCTAGATATCTTGCCAGGTTTGAAGCAGCATAGATGACTTTAAATAAATTGTTTGTTTGTTTTATTTTACTGGAAGCAGAGGTCCATCCAGCTGGAGTCTCCTGTCTCTGACTGGAGTCAATACAGGCATAAGAAAAATGCAAATAAATTATACCTCCCTTGAGTATTTTCTCAGTATCTTTTGAATCTCAGAGCCTTCCTGAGTCAGAGAAATATGTATTTATTAAACACATATTTATTGAGCCTCAATAATTTCTCATCTATTAAGTCAGAAACTGCTCAATGACTCCAAAACCATGTTGCATTCATTACCTGTTGTTTCACTTGTTTCTTTTTTCTCCAAGTGGTGAATTTTATGAATCTCTGGCAAGAATAATATGGAGGATTCATGTCATGACTTGGAGGGAAGTTCTTAGCTGAATATAGAAATCTGTCCGTACACTCCAATCAGAAAAGCCACAGTTTTTCTGATACTCTCCTTGAAACAAAATATTTGAAAGAAACAATGGCAGCACACTTAAGATCATCCAACCTGAACTCCTAATTACATAAAAAGCAAGTTTTTAATTTTTATGGATATTCCTGCTTTCATAAAGAAATTGCATAGAAAGCACCATTAATGAAGTACCATTTATATTGCAAATATTTTTATGAAAATTATAATCCAATGGTTAGAATATTATTTTTTTTTGCTTAAAATATTAAAAATATTTAATTAGACATATGGCTATGCAGCACTTTTAACAAAAACATTACTACATTGGTATGTTTATCAGGGCAACTGTATGGGCAACTGTAATACAGTGTTAGGAGACTTCAGGAAGTGACTAACTTTTGATATATTAGAACATAGTCAGTAGTCTGCGAGTTTCATGCTATTTTTGCCTCATAAAAAGGTCCCTATGAAAGGGACTGCATTATCCAGTTGATATGAAAAGCTAATGCCTTTTCATCTTAAATCCTGACAGCTAAATTCTAATTTAATCTTCAGATTGTGAAGTGGTAGTCTGGTCAATCTAATACTCTAAGGAATAAAAGAACATAAAAAGTGCTTCCAGAGGTCATTTAATTCTTTTCCAAGACAGATTCTTCTCTATCTATCTGTTTCTGTCTTTCTATTCATCTTTAAGTTCCATCCAGTCATATCCTCCACCACTGGAAAGAATAGACACCATTCCTTTCCATTTCTTTGAAAGGTTTTTAGTTAATTTGAAATTGTTGGCAATTTGTCTTTCAAATACTGACTAAACAATCCTAAGTCTTTCCTGTTATATTCACTTGTTTGGACTGTGTCCCATGGCTCTACTGATAGTTTGAGGCATCATCAAGAACTTCACTCAAGAGAAATAACCAATGCAAAATCAAGGAGATCCTAAGTATTGCCATCTAACTTCTTTAAAGTACAGAATGTCAGAAACATTGAAATCTTTCCTAAAATAAATTTCTATTTCTTTTGAACATTGAGGACTATTTCAATATTATTTGGATTTTCTTATTGGCTTTGTTGCCAAATGCACTAAATTTTATGGACAAACCCAGAGGGCTAGAAATAAATATTGGATTTCCATAGGATCCATTTGTTCCATTAATTCATACAAATGTACCATTCAGACATACTTTGGATCTTATTGAATGACCTGCACTGATCCTACTGCATTTGGAGACATTCAGTGTCCTCAGGAGGGAAGACATTAGAGGAAAGGGGATTACCTACCCTTTGTGCAGTGTTTAAAAATCTATTATTTCAAAATGTAAAAGTCAAATAAGGAGCTCCCATCAAACCTGAGTGATCATTACCATTCCCAATGCACAGCAACCTTACGGTGCACTCAGGAATTGATGAGCATTAGGTCACTGAAAAAGAATTCTACATGCATACATGCTTAATTGCAATTTATACAAGCCAAAAAAACAAATCTGTTAGCTTTGGCATACAACAGCGTTTTTTTAATATTGCTTTTGACAAAGAAGATTCTATCATGCAAAAATTATACTTTTCACTTCAGACAACCATTATAAAAGGTACCTGTGGGTATTTTTTCTTCTAATTATTGTTACTCATTTGAGCAATACCCTTTTATTAGATTTTTTTTGCAAGAATTTGTGGAAATTATTTCAATATACATTCATATTCAGTCAAAGATATAGTACAGTATAGATACAGTATAGTCTGGAGCTCAACTATCTGGGATAGGTAGCTTAAGCATAAAAAATGTATTTATTAATGAAAAGAGCTGACATGAAATTTACAACTTCCCATTGGTTATACCAACATAAATTAAAGACCAAAGCAAAACCATACATAATATGTGAACTTGCTTTAACTGTTCCAGAAGAACAGCCATCTACATTGAGGATTCATTTCTATTTGTATAGCTGAACTTTCAAACAATTTATCTATGCATTATTTAATTTATATTTTGTTTAGGAAAATGTATTTTATGATTTAGGGAATTTTATTAGAGATGGTAGTTCTTCTTGCACTATACAAAATATTAGAAGTGGGCTAAAAAATTGAATTGGCCCTCAATTCAAATACATAATTAGTGACTTTGTGATCACAACAGCTAGAAGAAACTACTTCTCCTTCTGAAGAAAAACTCTCTTAAACTCCTCATGAAAGCCTTCTTTTTATCACTTCACTTTAAAATCTTCTCTTATTATTTCTTACAATGTCCAATCTTCATCATTCTCATGCCTGATTCAAATATCCTATGGAGATTTTTGCAAAAGTTATCACCAAAGTGAAAATCTTACTGTGGTTCAGTGATGACTTTATACTTATTTGGGAAAGCCATTACCTTGCAGAGAAAAATAAACAAGATTATTGATAAGAAAATCCCATGAACTCCAGCTAATAAGACAACATCTGGCTGCTGAGTGTCCTTCCATGGGTCAGACTGTCTCACAGCTCTGGAGCTGTTTTATTTGGTATTTTCTGCAATGGCAGTGCTGCAGGTATATCTTTCAGAAACTTCAGGTTTATTTTCCCCCACTTCCTCATACCTACCAAGAAAGTAACTGCTTGCATTCCTCTTTCCCTCAACAGACAAAGCAGCTGTAAAAAACATTTTTTGCATCCTTTCAAAGATGTGAGTTTCAGTGTTGAGACGTGCAGTCGAAAGTCTTGTGATAATCTGGGGCCCTACAGGGAGCGAAGGCCTTTCAGATGACTGCGGGGGAGCATGGAGAGAAATAACCATTAAAAAAAAAGCCACCATGATAAAAAGCAAAAAAACCAACCCACCTCACTTTAAAAATATAAAAATACAGTGAGAAAGTAAACCCAAAGTTTTAATGCAATATTCAGAAACATCTTTAAAGCATTCATTCATTCTCAGTAACAAGAACAATACAATAGGAAAAAAAATTAAGATTATTAAAATACATTTTGAAAGAAGTGTTTATTTAGAAGAAATCTGTGATGAGAGGTTGGAGCAAGTCCTTGCAAATATTTTATAAAATCATGTGTTTCTTTGGCTTACTCCAGTTTTCACATTGGTTTTTTATGGCATGGCTGAAAACCTTCACCCCCCAAAAAGACCATTTATGCACCTATTCCCATTCCTTTAAGATGAAATGGTAACTAGGTCAGCTTGCCATGTCTTCATCCCAACACCATAAACAGAACCCAGCTGCATCTGAGTTCCAGCTTTGAAAAATGAGGATTAGGATTTCTCTGTTTAACTTCATCTTAAATTTCTACAAGATTATACTCTGGTTACAATAAAACATCAGCTGCACAGCTTTCCCTTTCTTTGATTATTGCCCCCTTAGGCATAACATTGAAATCAAAGGGAGGTCAGCTGTACCAAAATAGATTGTCAGAATTTATCTGGCATAAATTCATCCCTCAAGATTTCATTATGAAGTGTTACTTCTTAAAAAAAACCCAAACCACTAAGTACTTTCCAAAATCTTAGGACTTACAAGACTAGAAACATAAATTATGTGGATCTGAATACAAAGACCAGAGTAAGCACTGGTTCTGAGGGCTAAACACAATATCATATCGGTGGTAGTAGTAAACTGTAGATCAAAATACTTTCATACAATGCATTCATTATAGGTAGATAAAAGCCTAATCACTAAATACAATGGAACTGGATGATTCCCTGGTACAATGAACATTGTCTTAAAGGAGTTTGCCACAGTTTAATTCATTTTCCAGAAATCAGAGTGGAAAAATCATTAACAATTTTAAAATTCTGCATTCTAGTCCATGGTGACACCTGCAGAATTCAGTATGCACTCACTGGATGATCAGTTTACCACTACCAGTACTATTAGAAAATGCTTTGCAAGGGGTCCTGAGAAGATTGCAATGCTGTGATGTACAGGCTGAAATAACTTTTTTAAAAGTTAAAGTAGCATTTAACTATCAAAAGTAAAAGTCACTACCTGACCTTTATGATCTTATTTTCCTCATGACACAAGTGTTCAGTAAAACCACATTCCATTGAAAAATGCATAGAAACTCTGCTAAAGATTTATAAAATTGTAGATCTCACTATGAAAAAAACTCGAACAGAAATCTTTCTGACAAATAGAACTCCTAGCCATAGAAGTTAATACATTTTGACATTGGGGATATTTGCTTTTTGCAGTCTGGGAATTCATTCTGCCTTTCTCAGTCTGAACTAAGCATCTTTCTGCTACTATACATAGATACTCTGCAAGGTGTTGGAGAGAAAAATCTATTCCCATCAAGGTATCCAGCAAAACTGCCACTACTTTCAGTACAGTCAGCATGTCACCTAGTTTATCTTTGTCAGTTTGTGTTCTGTAGCCTTGGTGTTGCCAAGTTTCATGTTATTTGGATTTTTTCTTGAAACTCTTAACTCCCATGGCAATCTAAAATTCACCTTAAAAAGAAAAGATCTTGGAGAGATAAACAAGAGAGTTCATTGATTAATTTCATCTTAAAGCAGCAATTTAAAATAGGGCAATGCAGCACCAAAATTCTCATAATCCAGTTGCTAAAAACATCTATTTTGGAGAAAAAGTAATTGAGCAGTTGACCAATCACAGTTAAAGCAACAGAAAAGGGCTGGTAAATAAAATAAAATTATGTTTATAATCAAAATAACAAGTGAAATTATGCAAAATACTTTTGAATTATAGTCTTTTTCTGAGGTTTAAATGAAAAATGCAATACTGTCTAAATATGAAAACCAGTTCATTTGTCTTTCATGTTCTTGCTTTTACTTCACATACTGCATATAAAACTGGAATGGGTTGGGACATAATTAACCCTTGCAATTCTGTAAATGCATTTGTGTATTCTCCAGCACTGCTGACTATAGAATAGCACAAAAGAGCAAAAAAAGGAAAATATGAAAATACCACACTGACACCATGATTGAGATATTTTCCAGAATTTCCTAATCAGCTAAACCTAATACAATAAAATAAAATATTTAGTGCCCTTGAAGTTTAAGAGTTTGTCTTAATGGTTTCAGGGTGGTGGTTTGATGCCTGTGGCCCCTCCAATCTCAATGGGATGTTCTACACAGCTGGACAAAACCACGGAAAGCTCAATGGCATCAAATGGCATTACTTCAAAGGCCCCAGCTATTCCCTGCGCTCCACCACCATGATGATCCGGCCTTTGGACTTTTAAAGGAATTCTGCAGCCAATCCCAGGAGAAGCCAGGCTGGCACTGCCCTCAGCAGCAACACTATCACAGTCTGAAGGTAAAAGGCGAAGGGCTCCTTGAAAGCAACACGTGGGGACAATGCAAAGTTGCTTTGCTGTCGCTCCGTTACCTGCAAACACTTCCCAACAGTCACCCCGTATTTTGATTACTGCGGGGAGCTTGGTTTAGAAGAAGGTAGTTGAAATGATTTTCCAAAGAACTGGATTTGGCTATTTGGCACCAAACTTGGTGCTTGCCAGTAGATGTCTTTTTTTTTTTTTTTCTTAATTTCAGCAGCAGGATCAGAATTTGAAGAATTGAAACATATCAACCATGCTCTATTGAATAGAGTTATTCAGCACTGAAATGCCAACATTTTACCCATGAAAAAGGATTACAGAGACACTTTTATTAAAACTTGTCTTAAAGCATCCAAGGTGACCACTCCAAATATTGTTTTTCTTAAATGAACTGAATTTGAATAGTGGATGGATTTATGTTAATCCCAGAGTCAAATTATTTGTGCAAATATTATTTTTCATTAAATACTTTGAGGACAGATTTCTAATAAATAAACTGAGTCAAACATATGAATAATGATAAGGATAATAAGCATAAATTCCTCAGTTGCTCTGTAGAGTTAAATCAGGTAATTGGCATAATCCCTGAGCTAGGATTTATAGTGTGATAACAAAAGTAGCTGTGTTTTTAGGTTTTTCCTTTCTTTCATTAAAGGCAGTCTGAATGTCATGTAGAGTAACTAATGGAAGGTTTAAAGAAAGTGAAATATTATCCAAGAAAAAACACAGGATTTTGCATGGAATTTTTCCATCAAAAAAAACCACAAGAAGGCAAACTGTTAGGGTATAAAAAAAATTACATAAATGCATAGCTTAAGGCAAAGGATTAATTTTACAGTATCCTTGCATGTGCGCAATTTATCCTTAATTATTTTACGTTTTAATTACATGTTTGTGAATATCAGAAGCATGCCAGTTCTACACAGTGCTTAGGCTACAACTATAAAAATACTCATCAGAACTGTATATAAAATATAGAATTGTGAACTTGTAAATATCATGTTTATATTTCCTGCAACAGTCATTTATTTTATACAGGCAACCCTGAACCCATGCAAAGGGTGAAAAGCCTCAAAAAGATATAAATATTAAAGAACCTTAGATGACTGCTTACAGGTTGCTAACAAGTAATTTTGTTCTATTAAAATGCTGAAGAAGTGTGGGATTATTGGAGAATATAAGTCTTCTAATAACAAGCTATAATGTAATGGGTGGCCTATGAGCATATAGAGACAGCTCTTTCCATTTACAGCCCTTTTTTTAAAGTCATATGAATAAAGTCCATTAGGGAAAGTAGTTGCAGTCTTTTTACTTCTGCTAGAAATGAAATGAAAAAGTTTGCCCTGCCCCCACTGAAATCAGGAGTAATACTCTCATCAATTAAATTGGGACCAACATGGCACATAGAATCTGCAGGTGGTGAGGTGTTTGCTCATCTCTTTATTGCTTTGTTCCATTTATTAAACTGTTCCTGAGATGAGGCACAACAATCAGATCTGATTTTTTAAAAGGATAATGATAACTTTTTTCCCCTTACTTTTTCACCTTTTTTTTCCATTTAGCAGTTTCTTTCTATGGAATAGAGAAAAAATACTTGGATACTTTTAAACACCTCTTCCTAAAGATCACAAGGTTATAGTACCACTGTTCTCTGATTTTGTTACAATTTGAGTGTGTTTCATTTTCAATGGGAAGATTTTTTTGTGTGTGTGTAGTTGTATATATTTATATATATATTTGAAATAATCATGACTAAGGGTTAATTTGAAGTTTTCTGCTGAATAAGTTACCAAACTACTCTTTATGCAGCACTTTCTTCACAGACATGTTTTGTCCCAGTTTCCAGCAGGTTTTTGTCAATAGTCTTCATTAATGTGCAAAATATTCAATCTGTCTTCCACCATATTCTCAAATGATAGAGTTTTGCAGGTCTCCAAGTTAAGAATGCCATTTTTTCAAGTCCTATTGCAAAAGGCAAAACACATTTAAAATTAAAAGCATGATATTTACTGTTTATTTATCTGGGTTTGAAAAAAAATGGATTTGGTTTCCTGTCCTTTATAATAAAATGTTTTTAAAAACTTGTGGAGTCTGTGATTTGATTTTCTCTAAGTATAACTTTCTGTGACAGGCTGATAACATTTCAAAAGCTACTATCTCTCCTTGTAAGAAATAGTAATAAGATTAGAGTGTATGAAGGGAGGAACCCTAATACAAATTTATACAGTAATTACTATTTCTACCCTTTCATGTCCATACTTTGGTGTTTTTTATTGAATTTCCTTGATTAAAATCAGGGAAATTCAATAAAATATATTTCTCATTTTTAGTTCAAATGGTACAACTATCTCTATCTTTAAAATACAAGATTTCTTTAATTCAGCAGGCAAATATACAAATTGAAGTATGATGTTTTCCTTGCCTTATGATGTGTTCTATCATCCATTCAATCATGTTGTGTGGCAGTGACAAATCTCTGTTGATGTCTTACTCAGAAATTCCTTGTGCTCTATTTGTATGCCTTTAAACGCTACATTGATCAGTTTTAACATCTCTTTGTAGTCGATTTTTCCTTATTTTCTCAGGATTTTTTTCTTAATTGACTTATATTCCTTCAGGGAAACACAGCTTTTCAAATCAACACTAAAGGTGCAAGGAACTATACATATAAAAGCACATTTTGCTCCTAAAGTTGACGCAATATGTACTGCATAAATTGAAGAGCTGCTATTCCTAAAAATGCTAGGTTTGGAGTTGATTTATATTAAAATCCTACTTGCCCTGACAGATAATAAAAAATGTCATTGGTCAGTGGTAAGAGTAACTTTACTGTTCTGTATCTTTTCATAGATAATTTCTTCCTGATTTACAAAACAAGAATACACAAATTTTTTACAAAGTAATAGATGTGCTTTCCAATGGATATTGATCCTTATATTTTAACATATTTTGAGGCTGGAGATGTTATTTAAATACACACTTTGCTAAGTGCCCTAGCATCCAGTACTGACATATTAAGTAGGTAAATCATCATCATTTATAGTCATTTGCACAACTGTGTCCCAAGACAAAATTCCTTAAAAAATCCTTCCAGCTATAAAAACAACTTTCTTCTCTGCAGACTTGAAGCTCAAACCACAGCTCTGACCATGCCTCAAATAATCTCGTTTGGGATTGGCACAGTTTCCCCTTCTCCTCTGGGAAGAACAAAACTGAAATAGCAATCACAACAAGAACTTAATTCTCTAGGTAGGATCAAGCGTAATTTACAGCCAGACTCTGCTGCAGTTGTGCCAAAAAACATTCCTACCTACCAGCTTTTACATGAGCTGGACAGCCTGAGGAGAGAGGCAGTAACCCTGAGTACAGCTGCTGCTGCTGCTGTTGTCTGACTCAGCTGTGGTGTGCACACAGACACACACACATGCAAATCTATACATCCTGAGAAAACATGACACAGCCAATTAAAATGATCTTGCCTAAATTTTAACTAAAGGATCTGTAATTGCAGGTAAAAAAAAAAAAAAAAAAAGAGCCAATGTCAAGCAGCAAGACCAGGAAGGACTGTGGGATATGGGACTGTAATGAAGAGAGAGAACAGACAGACAGATAGAAAAGAGTTGAAAGGAAGGGATTACCTATGAGACACAGCAGCTTTGTATTTACCGTGCCATGATTATCACACATTGTGGGAACTCCCCTGCCTTCTAGGAGTGTCCAAACCCTCTCTGCCTGGCTCTTGCTCATATAAGTAGAAATCTATGGGTATTATTTCTTTTTATATGCTCTGAGTGGTTTATTTGTCTTTATGGTTTTAAGATCTTTGCACAGGGACCAATTTAGTATGGATTTTTGAGAAGATATGCTGCTTATGGTTATGTCAAATTACCTGTGTAGGAAGTCCTGTAAAAATGAAAAAGTTCCTTTGGAAAATATTCCATTCTGCTGTGTGACTTTTAAGTACTGATGGTGAAATAGAACCTGTGTTCATCCAAAATCTTGCGACATTAGAGACTTTGTTCTTCCACTAGATAAAATTTCTAATGCCCAGTGCAGTTTTCTGAGCCAGTGAGTTCAGTTAAAGAACATTAAAGAATGGATATATACTGTAAATATGAGCCCCAAATGATATATTAAAGTACATCAAGGCCTAAGCACCATTCCTGTGTTTTGATAGAAAGAATCTTGAGCCCTGAATTGTTTGCTTTCTCTTCTTACACTTCTCACCTTTCTCCCACTTTAATAATGCCCCTATGGCTCCTTTCAAACTGCTGGCAGTGTTTGCCTTCTGCTGCCTGGAAGTAGTCACAGGAGGCAAACACCATATTTAGCAGAGGATCTGCAGATGCATGTGTTCACAGCCACACCACCTGTGGGGACAGCAAAGTCACTCCTCACCAAACCACTGGTAAGGAACATTTCTTGACACATGTCATTTGCTCTGCCAGGTTGTGAAGTGAAAAATAAGGCACACAGACTTATTTTTCAGGTTAAACAGGAAGTGGATGCTTTGCCAGGTCAGCCCTGAAAGGGACTCCAGAAGAGTAACTCATAGGCAGCTTCTCTGCCACAATAGAAAATGAAGGGGGAAAAAAATCTCCAACAAGGTAAAGGAAAAATGGAGAATCTTGATACACTAATGTGGGTAAGAAAGAAGGCAGTCAGTCTGACAAAAAGAATATGGAGAAATGGCAGAGATTAAAGCACTGGATAAGAAACAAATTAAGAAGAATCCAGCAGAAAAATCTGTTAACATATTTATTGAAGCGTAATTAGTATCCAATTAATTTTCCAAAGCCTAAAAGGAATTGCATCACCCTTTTACTTTCTTTTTTTATTTATTATTTACAATGCAGTGGAGGTACACTGATAAAATCTAAAGCAATACTTAAAAAGCAGTTCCTTCTTAGGAATTTTTGCTGACATGCTGCCTGAGGAACAGTTCATGCTTTTAGCATGAGACACAAATCCACCAGTAGAACAATCAGCTTTGGATAATATATACTATTCCACTAAAAGACATGTAACCCAGTAATAATTTTAATTAGCATCATTGGCTACTTTAAAGGTAACTACACATCTCTGACCTGATCTCATTCAGCTGCATTGTCAAACTACTGCCATTATTTTGAATAATGGAGCAGAACTCTCTTCTCCTCTTACTTTGAAGGAATTTCTTTTTCTTTCCTTCTTTTCTTTTTTTTTTTTTTTAAATTTCAACACTTGTAGTTTGGAGTTCATATTTCATCCACCAGAGATGCTTATTTAATCTCTTTGATAGCTTCACTTAGTGCTGTTTTTTCTGTAAAACCCCCAGGCAAATTCTTCTGAATTAATGCAGTAGTTCTTGTCATCATCTTCTGCTCTGCCTTCACGTGGAGTATCACACAGCCAGGAACCAACACTGTGCTTTTTGAGGGGTTTCATTCAGTACTTCCAGGAAATCTGGAGCTCCTGAGAGCAACATCAGTGCAGATCCTGGGCCCCACAAATCCCTGTGACCAGCAGCTGCCCACTGGTTGGTGACACCAGGGGTATCTGTACCCCCATCCAGGTAATGGGGATGTCATCAAGTCCCCCCACCCACCCCTGTTTCCCTCCTACTTGTTTCTTTTGGAATACCTTCCTGTCCCAGACCAGAGAGAAGCATGGCCCAGCAGGCACCGTGACAGCTGTTCCCATGGGATGATGTCTCTGCGCACCTACCTGCAGGCTGTGCACACTTTAAAGCAATGCTTCTAGAGTGACTTCAGAATGCCTGGTCACAAGACAAAAATGATGCAAATACATGTCAATATCTTTTGAGAAGTACAACAGCATTAGCCAAAGGCTTCTCCACTACTTTATTCTACTTATTAGATTAAGGAACCAGTGCTAGTTTTGCTAAAGGAGCAGACAGACAGTTTTCTGAACACGTAGGTGAGGTTGTGTTTAATGCCCCTCAGTTTTAGTGTGCTACAAAAGCTTCAGCATTAGTTTGGAGTTTTCAAGGCTTTGGGAAAAGACAGTAATAAATACACTGGACTTTGTCTGGGAAAAATAAGTTTATAAGCAAGAGCAGTTTTACCCAGATCAAGGTGAAACACAAAGAAAGAGAATTTACATTTGTGACTGTGAATATGGGTTTATGAATAGAGTTTTAGACAGGAACCAACAGCTCTCTCACAGCCTCTTTTTGATTGAGTGACTTGTGCAAATCCACTTGACACCAGCATCTCTTAACTCTCCTTTCCAGACTGTGTGAGCTACCCCAAAGCCCAGAGAAAAGATAGAAAAACTGCCTCAGTTTGATATAATCTAATAATAAAATAAAGTGCAAGTATATATAAAATGTTGGAAATCAAAGATTTATAGGGTGATTAACCTGTTCAGGTTAAGATTTATTCATGTAAGTACTCAGAGAATAACAAAAATTAAAAATGCGTATATTTTCAAGGCACTTAGATATAAATATATAAAACATATAGTTTAAGCAGCCACTGGATGTGTGGAGAAAATGATAAAGAGCACTCACTGTAGAACAAGGCAAGTTATCCTGTCATCTCAGCTCACTCAGAGATGCAGAGAAGCCCTTATTCCTGAAGCTTCTGCTGTCTGCTGCCACCTGTGGTTGGAAAAGAAGCTTTTCCAAAGATGAATTCATCACCAGAATCAACTAAACATGCTATGAGAGAGCTAAGAAAAGGAAACTGACAGGATGAATAAAATGGTCAGGATGTCCAGATTAGATGTCACAATGAAGTCTATATCTAGGTACGTGTTTTCAGTTTTAAAAGTACTGAACTCGCACTGATTTTAGTTTATTTCAAGTGGATTTAAAATACACTGGTTTTATAGCAGTGTAGACCCTCCTTAAAGAAAATAACAATATGGACAGAGTAAAAAGTTGCTCAAAAAGCCACCGGTGATGGAGAAAGGGGAATAACATAAAACCATTCTAAAAATGGATGTTGCAGTTTCTACATTTTCACTAGACCAGAGTTATGTATACAGAGCACACCCATCAAGAGGTCTAAGGAAGAAGCAAAAAACAGAAAGCCATAGTTCAAGATGGAAACTAAACTATATTTGAAAAAAAAAAATCACATTAAAATAATATTCAGGACAAATTCTCGGCAGCTGTAAAGGCAAAAATCCAATTTCTTCTCTGAATCTAAATTTAATCAATTTATGCACAATGAGTTATCCTGAATGTTTTAATTACTCTCCCATAGGTTTTATATCATGCTTCAAGAATCACATTTTAATAGGATTTTTGATTAATGAAGACTAATTAATTAGGAAATGAAAATATATACTTGTAATTTTATATTTTTAACTCCCCAATTAATCAACTCATTCAATGCCTTTATTTACTCTGGAGTCATATTCAGCAATACAAAAGATACTTTGTCTTTTCAAGAGTTCAAAAATTCCTTTTTTCCCCTTAAGTGCACCTGAGTGATATTTGCCATGGGATGGTCCAAATTAGTATCTTCAGAGCAGCCCAAACTGCTAATCCTGTTGCCATACATAAGCTATCTCATTTTGCTGACCTTTCACTTCCTAGTGTTCCAACCAATGTCGCACTGAGGTTAGGATTCACAGGTCACAAGGCCACAGATAACCTTAGATATTAGCAGGATTTCATGTCATTTCTTACAGAAACCAGAAGTAAATCAATATTTAGAAAGCTGGAGAAACCCATTTTTTTGTGCACTCGTGTCCACTTTGATTTTCAAAGGCAGCCAGCTTAGCATCTCTGAACAAATAAAAATGGATGCAGACGAAAGAAAACCAGGAGCAATTTGGTTACCACTGGACTCAGGCATGATGGACAAACAACAATTCCATGGCTGCCCCAGAGGTGCTCCAGCTCCACAGGCAGTTTTGATGATGCTTGGGGAGCAGCATGGAGAAGGTGGCACTGTGTTACACAGGCAGAGAAACTTCAGTCTCAGAACCTTGACTGTTAAGAAATGTTGGATTACAGAATAAGTATCCTTAGAAAAGCAGCCTTCTGAATGGTGGTTTAATGGCTGAAAGGCCATTTTTCACAGCAGCTGGGGCCTGGGCCTGTGCTTCAGTTCTCATCTGCTCTGCAGATGACCTGGAAGTTTGGAGGCCCATGGAAATGAGACCAATATCTCTCCTGCCATCTTGTTTGGGTCAGATGAAGCTCTAGCCATGAAGGAGCTTAGATACCAGATTCCATGCTAACAAAAACAGCCCTTCTCAGGATTATCACTATTACACAACCTGAAGGGGCCCAAATCAGCATCATTATTTCACATGCTTCTAGACAGCCATTTCCACTCACCAATTAGACACTGAAATGTTTTGCAGATAGTTCTAAAAGATCAGTTTGTTGAATCATAACAAACCTCACTGCTAGCCGGTTGTGGACAACCTATATTTGTACTTAATGCCACAGATTTTTTAAATGGGATATATTCCAGTTGACTACCCTATGAGGACCACATCCCGGAAGCAGAACTTTCAGAGCATGTCACACCTAGTGAATAAGAGAAAATTAATGTTCTCATGACAAACAGTCTTACTCCTACTAAACAAAAAGCAAGCTTGATAATAATGTCAATGTATTTTTCAAAGCATGGACAGCCGAACTACTTCAATGGGGACAGAACTGCCTCCTGGCCATACCTATTTTTCAGATTTTACCACTGTGTCTCTTGATGTCTTTAGCTCCTAGAACTTTGGCACAGGTTCAGAACCTATAAAATGGATCCTGAACATGTGGCCTTTAATCTGGAACATAATGTAAATAAAACCAAACCAAACAGAATCAAACATTCTTCTTTCTTCACAAAATTAAGTCAGGGAATGCTAATTGGCATTATTTCTTCCTATATTCACTTTTTTAGAAACAACATTTAACAAGGATTTGCAAAAAATAGCAAAGCAGAGAAAACAGAGATTTTGCAGTCCATGAGATTTCTGCATTGTCAATGGGAACATGGAGAAATATCATTTATCCATGCACTTGTCTGCTGGCATTGCAAATCACCATATTAAACTGCTATCCAGGAAAGAACATGACTAGTAACATACCAAGCATGTCAAAACACTGAATGGATTATCAAACAGATCTAATTTGCAAGAGAAATCTTTATTGCTCAGTGAGTGAATTATGAGATTAGTGTCATGGAAGCGATAAGCCTGGTATTCCACCAGGAAATACCAGGTTACTCTGTGCATCCCAAAGTATTTGTCTCCAGATAGTGCTCTGCACATTGTTACCAGAAAAAACTGCACAATAAGCAGCTCTAATAGGCAGCCAACAGGACCCTGACAAAACAAAATGCCCTTTTTGGAACTGTAAAATGAGCGTCGCTGACAAGAGTAAGAATTCACCTACCTTCTTCCATAAAGGCCATATCCCTGAGGGAGTGTTCTCTACTCTTGTCATCTTTCCTTTGTTCCACCGTTCAGCTTTAAACCGAAGTTTCCCTAGGTCATCCTTCTTTTTTCTTTTTTTTTTTTTTCTTTCTTCTATAAAGTGCAGATGAAATGTTTTTAAATATTAATATAGGCAAGTTTCTAAAATGTCTCAAGTCATACAGAACCTTTCAACAGCCCTGTTGCAATTAATAATTTTGAAACCTTTTTACTGTTCCTTCATATGACACCTATGAAGAGGAACTAGAAATTTAGCTAGATATGTGTAAACTGCAGCTGCACTGCTGGGTCAGTTAAGTAGGTGTCACTCGAAAGCTTGTCAAGGACAGAGTTGTCCTTTTCAGGCTTCATGCCTATACATCATGGACCTAAAAGAAAACACAAAGCTTCTTTCCTTTTTTCAGTTTGCTGTGAGCGGCTGGGCTCTAGGAACCTCCTATGTGCACTGGCAAGAGGGTACAGGCTGACAAGGCAGTTTGAAAAGTCGCCTCTGGAGAAAAAGAAAAAATTAAACATTCTCTCTCTAAAAGTCATGTAACTGTTTGTTAGTGACTTGAAAAGACTGGTGGGACACTTCAGCATACAGGAGCACGTGTGTGGCTCGAAAATGGCTGAAGAGGGCACTGTCACCTGTTCAGTCTGGTCAGGATTCTCGCTTAGCTTCAAGAGAAGTCTTCTGTTGGCAGCCAGTTTTTGCTTTGCTCAAGTTGGACTATTGCCATAATTCCAAGATCAGGCTCTTTGTTGGGTGATGCCCTGTCACCAGCAGCATTGCTGGTGATTAAGGGTGTAAGAGGTGTCTTTGCAGAACAGTCAATGCTTGGGCTGTTCTCAACCAGTACCTTGCTTATTCCATATTGGCTGCAGTACATGACCTATCCAGAAAACTGATGGGCAATTTCTCAAAAACAGTATAAATCCAAAGACTTTCTCATATTTCACAGCCTATGAACTTTGGAACACCATACATTATTTTCCAGTGGAAATTTTCCACTGAGTTGTGCTCCATCTTAACTTTATTTTAGACTTCTTTATTTTACTTTATACATCCAGGTGAGACACAAAAGCTGAAAAATAAGAACTTGTCACTTCTTGCCTGTTGGACAAAGGAAAAAACCAGCAGGCTGAGGAAGTATTGAGAGATTCCCCACTGAGATACTCTTAGTAACTTGGATAAACAGAGTTGAGGAAGAGGAGAAAACACAGCAATTAAAAAGGTGTAAAAATATGTCTGAGAGTGCAGGCCTCTCAGATCATCACAGAGCTTCCATCACTCAACTTCCTAAAAACAGTGGGAAAGGATGGAGCACAATCACCCCAGAGACAGTTAAAAATAGTGGTATGGCACTGGGGATTCTGAGTCAAAGAAAAGATTAAAAAAATAGCAAACAAGTTGTTTGTCTTTGTCTTCGGGTGACTGTCCCACTGAGGTGTGAAAAAGTGAAGGAAGAATGGGGTATGATCAGACTCTGAAGTCCTGGTCAGTTTTGTGGTCCACTGATTGCTACAGCCTGGACAGTCACTTCATTTGCTGGTGGTGGAGCTGCCCAGTTTGTGTTCACTGGCCCCCGTGCTCTCTTTAAAGCTCCTTCACAAACACAGAGACTTGAAAGGAGAAGCAGTAATTCAGGAAATCTCTTAACACAGCAGGGTTACATTTGCAATATGCAAGGGTTAAGAGTGAAAACCAAAGTAGTTTAATTCTATTTTCAAAAATCTGTACCTAATGCAGGATTATCTTTAACGACAGACATGGAGGTGTCAAAGGACTGTGTCAGGTTTCAGACCTTTCCATAGTTTAAATTCCTGTGTTTAATCAAAGGTTAACTGAATCATTGCTGGTAGAAGAGTTACTTCAATGCAGTGCTGTTGTGGGTGGCCTACAATAAGTAATCCCATATTCAGGCTGCAGTCTCCTACATGCAAGCATATTTCCCGTGCATGTCTCTGTGTACAGAAAATACATGTGACAGAATATACAGACTCTCAGGGCAGTGCAGAATATTTCTAACTTAAATCATTTCTTAACTGCTTCATCCCTTATCTGAATAACTTTATTTTTTTGGCTGTGACTCCTCTAAAATTATTTCCTATCAAACTGCATAAAATGAAGTAATAGCACTTTGCTTTCTTTAATTCTCATATCAGCAGAATTTCAATCATTTTGTAAGGCTGCATTTTCTTATTTTTTCTTGCACAGCATATTACTTACAGAAAAATATAGGAATTAAGCTTCTATGAACTGATAGTTTATTGGTTTGGCAATACTCAGCATATATACATAAACCAGGACATAAACTAGAAATTGATTCATATCCTGCAGTTGAAACTTCTATGTTATTTTTTTCCATCTCTAGTAACTAGTAGTGCAAGTAATTTGTGAAAAGAGTAGTATGGCTGCAGAATCCATAGCTATTCTTTGTGTTCATATGGAGCTGTGTGTGACGTTTTGAAAAATATTCCTTCATCTCCTTTATTCCTTGCTATGATAGTTTTATTGTTGTTCAGTTTGGTTGAGGTTAAAACCTGAAATGTTAATGACTTATATTGATAAGCTTTCTCCAAAATACTTCTTTTGATGAAATTTATATTTTCGTACTTCACAGAGCTTGGTTAATTATATACAAAATTTCTATGATATAATGAAGTATATTAACCTATAAAGGCTTGATGTATATGACACTTATTCTAGATTATTTTCATAAGATTTCCAAGCATTAAACAGGGAACAATGTCATTAACTGAGCTGTTTTAAGAAAATTTAAACTCGAAATCCTTTCCATTACAAACAAATATCAAAAATATGCTGATGCATTTCTATAAAATGTGTTTTTTTCACAGAAGATTTGCTTTTAAAAAGAAATATTCAGGGAAGGGGAATTTCTCCTTAGGAATATTTGTGGCTCCACTGAAAACCTCAGAATGAAATGGGTTTCCAATGAAAGATTCACATATTTTGGTACTATGGTGGAAAAATTCTATTTTTTTTATAGACTCCTCCCTTTCCACCCCCAAATTTCCCTAAAGAAATCAGCAATTAAATACAAATAAGAAACAATAATTATTGGTTTTCTGAAAAGGAAATGGTGGGAAAATTTGAAATTCCTGCTCCTTCCCTCTCTTTTTTAGGTAGTATAAAAGCAGGACTAAATGTCTGAAAGCATTTTCCTAATTAATTCCTCTGTAATATCAGCATAATTATTCTAGCTCTTCTAGAAACACAATTGTATAAGGAAAGAAGTGGTAAGTTGAAAATAAGAAGTAGGCCTTACTTCAAATGTGACCAAGTGTCTAGTACAGAATTTAATGGAAAAATTGAGGGTTTTTTGATTATGTATGTTTTTCAGTAACATCCAAAGGATAAACACTGTTTGTCTCAAGCACCTCCAAAGATTACACAGGACTTGAAAACCATCCAAATTTATGTAAACCATAAATTGGCAGTCTACTTCCTACTCATCATCCTGAAACTCTCAAAAAAATATGGCAAATTATAAGAAGTAGCAGGAATTCTTTTCCAATTCCAGGTGATGCAAGAAATCCTTCTTTCCTTTTTTTTTTTTCCCCCCCTCTGGCTTGATTCTAAATTCACCTTCAATTAAGCAGTCCATATGGAAATGAAATTTTTTATAGTTAGGAAAGCACAAATTTCACGATAGCCTCACAAAAATCTACCCCTTCACTCAATGAAAAAAAGGAGATCCATTCCACAAAACAGAGTTGTGGCATTCTGTGTGGTCTAGATAGTTCACTGAATTTTTTACCAGTTTTGGTCAAATGCAAGGTCAGCCCTTAGATGGGTGAATGGAGAGCAGTGAAATCTGCTGGGCATTGAGAGTTATGTAGATGGACTGCGCAGCTCAGCCAGCCTCTCCCCATGCTGGACATTAAGAGAAGGGGAAACCTGTATCTGCTCTGTATTTACAGACAGGCACAAAATGATTATTGCAAGACTTGTAGATAATATGATCCAATGTGCATGCAAACCTCTGGAGTATACAAGGAATTCATTTTAGTTTGGAGAAGGCTTTGATCTGTCAACATTAACATTTTCTGCCCTAAATAACAATTAAGCCATTAGAGCAGTATGACTAGAGCCAAGTTTTGTCTAGATTCCCACCCCACAGCAATAGATGTCAGATTGTAACACAGGATAATTCATATAACAAAAGAAATAATCCAAATTTTGCTCATCAAAAAACCCCTTATATAAAATCTAATCCAAAAATGACATCTGCCTTTTTAAGCAAAGTGCTGTCACTTGAATGATTAGATATCATGTGTGACTATAAAGAATTCATGGCCTGCCTTAATTCCAAAAGCTATCTAAGCTGTGAATTTGTATTAGTGATTTGTCCAATATTTTAGACTGCTGTAGAAGTAATGAAATGTGTCAATAATTTGTTACTTTAGACTCCTTGCCTCAGAAATCTGGTTTCAATTCCATCTGGACTAACATCTAGTTCTAACAAGCTTAGATATTTCAACATATCCAATGCCAAAAAAAACAAGTCTAGTGTTAAATCAAAAATCTGGGAACATTTCAAAGACTCAAATGGAAATAAGAATGATTAGCAGTGACAATGTCAATGTTAAAACTTAAAAAACAGCAATTGAACATAGGAATGTACTCCTTAATTTTGTGTCTTCTTCAGTGGGAGAAAGCTTCAGTGAGATTTCACAATCACCAAGAATAAGGCTGGTGCTGAGTGGGAGAACTTCCACAGCAGCTGCAGGGTTCACCTGAAACCCCCAGGGATGCCTTGGGGACAGTGTTGCTCCCATTTGGCCCTGCTGGCACACACCAAACCCACGCTGTAGCTAAAGGGAGCAAAAATGCTCCTTGCTTCTCACTTGTCTCTCCTGGTAAGACTTGTACTCATCCGACAGAGATATGTGGGAGACACTTTATTCAAAGAAGTCCCCCAGTCTGTGAGACAGAGCTAGGATTAATTTTTGTGGTGGTCTCAACAGCAGTTAGAGAAGGAGAAAAAAAATCATCTTCTTCTTAAATCTCTTTTATTTCATGCTATAACACAAATTTCAAATTCCTTTTTTTATATAAAGGCAAGGGAGATTTTGTGATGTGTTGCCCCATTTTCTTTAGGTGAGAATAACTGGCTTAATTTTCTCTTGCAAGTAGAGGTTTCATTGCAGAAATTTAAAAAATACTGAAGATGCAACCATTATTTGTAGATGTCTTTTTGTATTTTTTTCATTTCAAACTTGAAATTGTTAATGTGTACAGGTCCCATTTCATATATTTGTCATTCCTGCAGTAACAATCTCTGGTATTTTTAATACTTACAGGGCTCTTGAAATTTATTGAATAACTTGGGATATATTTATTTTGAGAATTTAGCTATTGCTTTGACTTAGTGTAATCCCATGTCACTCAAAATAATTTACCCTTGATCTGATTTGATTGTTAAAGCTCTTTCCTTAAGATCTGTTGGAAAGCTTTCACTTGACATCTGTTCATTTTGTTAACTGACTCTTCTGTCTAATCCATGCAATCTGGGAATTTTATGGTGATCATGAAACCCCAACAGTCATCCAAGTTGCAAAGTTTACAGTTCCTGAAGTAATTCTTCTTGGAACAGTAACTTCAGTATTCTCTGAAGATGGCTTCTCTCTGTGTGCTCATCTAAAAATCTTTCCTGAATACATATTTCATCACTGGCAGTCAAAAAGAAATGAGTTCATCCTGGTAGATCAGCTGTAATTTGGTGCACCAAACCAAAAACAAACCCATTAATCTTCAAGTTATTCTAACTTCAAATATACTTACACAAGAGCTTTGCAAGGAATTGCTAAGCCTGTACTAAGCATTGTCCATGTCCACAAACTAACCAAACCAAATTAAAGTTCCATTTCTATAGTGGACTAAAGGCTCTGCTGAGTCTCCCATTTTAGAGAAACTCTAACATGTTCCTAAGTTCCTTTTGCTTCCTGTTTCTTTTGCATTTCTCTTAGCCTTATACTGCAGAAATGGGACCATTCAGGAATATTTTCTTTCATTGTGTCCACTCCTACAATATCTGAGAAATTCTAAATGAAAAGTTTAAGACTGACAGTGGTTTAAAACATTAATCCAAAGGAGTTTAAGAAACAACTTGAATTTCATTAATCAGTTTCACTAGTCCTTGAGCCCATTAATCCTCACCAGTTTTAAGTTCTAGGATGTTTACATGATCAAAATACCTGAACAACCACAGTGCAAATTCTGTGGTTTTTGTTTGCCACTTTAGCAAATCAACCTGCACCTCTGTAGTAATAATATCCACCAGGAATTCCAACCAGCTGAAGCATGATCTCCACTTCCTGAGAACATGTGGCTGTTCTCAGGCTGTCGATTTTTCCAAGGGTATCTTTATTTGATCTCATGAAACACTTCTGTCCCATATGAGGCTAAATGTATTGATATACATTTTCTAAGTAAACCCCTAGAACACTTTTTTAATAATAGGGTTATGCTAACCATGGCCCAGTCCTTGGAGATCTTGTTTGTACTAAGCAAAATTTTATAAATATCTGCTTAAGCTTCTCCAATTTCTAACCCTCTTCCCTTATCAGCTTTGGACAAATATTTTTTGGCTTGATGCCTTGTCAATAATATCATCCCTTGACTCCTTAATAATATTTCCTAGTGTGGTTAATACAGTCTTTAACTTTTTGTTTGATTTCCAGAAAACCTGTGCTGTTATTTTAGCCTTCTCAGATTTTGCAGTTGAAGCAGCATTTGCAGCACAATCATTCTACACCTTTTCTATTCCCTATGGTTTGCTTTTAAACTTCAGACTGTCCACACCACTAGAGACAGCCATGTAACTGTAGTTTGTAAAAGAAACTTGATAAATGGAGAATTCTCAAAGAAAATTCTTTCCAGCAGTGAGTTCACATAAACTCCAGCAGTTCAAAGTGGCATATGTTGCAATGAAACAAACTTTGTTTTGATGAAAAAGGTATATTTTTTGGCTTAATAGTTATTCCTATAGAGAATGAATTTGTGATTGGAAATATTTGTACAAGATTAACATTTTCCCACTGAACCATTTACTGAAGATAACCCTGTCACTTAAAGGCATTTTATGTCTAAGCAGGTTCCTTCTTTACTTTTTCCCACTTTTAAAGATGTTTGGGACCTGCTGATTTTCTGAGTCCAAAACTGTCTGACATTGCTCCAGTCTGAAGTGCTTGTTTTCTTTTTACTGTGACTCTCCACTGCTGAGGTGACCCTCAGCTAGGACAGAAATAAGTGTGTTTAGGGAGATCAAAAAGCTATCCATAGATTACTTACTACTATATAACTTTTACACAATGGAAGAACCTAAATACCAATTAGAGCAGGATACCCTACCCACACAGTTCTTTTCTGTGCATGAAAGATATACACAAAGCAGTATGTGTCCTAATAATTTACAACCTGCCAGAAGAGAACAGATGGATGAAACAAACATATTGAGTTGTAAATATGTCATCTGTTCCCAAGAAATCTCAAAGCTCTAATTGGAGTCAAAAGGCTAAATTTAAACTGAGTTTATAACCAGTGAAGGGATGAGAAAAATTCACTAACCACTGTTTTTTAATCAAAAATGAGAGAACATTTTTTTCCAGTAGATATCACAGTGACATAAAAACTGGAATATGAAAGGACTGATGTAACTTGGAAACTTAAGGAATAATACAAAAACAATTGTTAGTTGTTCATTGCCTCAAAAATCATGCTTTAATTTTTCTCGTCATACTTTGAATCTCTATCGTTGGAAAAGTTGAATAACTGTTTTTGCAAATGTATCTCAACTAATGCTTTTCAGTTATTTGCTGAGGTTTGTGGGCAACCAGATATTAGAAGGGGTCAGACCTGACAGCCATTCTACTGTGAGTGGGTGCATTGCTCACACATATTGCCCCAGATGATGCACAGCACTGCTTCACACAGTCCTGCTGGAACTGAAGCAATCTCCAGCAAGGGGTAGACAGAGCATCAGTTGGCAAGACCCATGTCTATTTAAATCCCATATGGATTTCCACTCAAGTGCTGGCAGCTGTCCTTCTCAGGGCACCGAGGGCTCAATCAAAGGCCTACAGTCCATGAGGTTTGCTAAAAAGCATTTATAAGCATGTGGGTGGTACCTTGCTTGTGCTTCATGTGCTTTCAGCACAGAAGGCATTCAGCCACACTGACCAAAACATTGAACAGACAGTCTTTAAAATAAGTAATCTTTCCTGAAATCAGCAAGCATTGCAAACTTGGGACACAGCATTATTGCTTAATGAATTATGAGCAAAACATGCAATAATCCCACATGTACCGTTTAGTCCTGTTGCAGAGACTGAAAAATGAGGAGTAACATGATAACATTTCATCCTTTAAAATGCTAGTTTTTAAATAAAGATTTATATGACTGTCTTATCAAGCCTTCTGTGCTATTTTATTCTTGTCTTTCTTTTGTGCTTTTAACTTTTCATTTTAAACTGAGCTGACAATGCAGTGGTGGTCTAGCACTTTGTCATTTCTCTGCAGCCTTTTTCCCTCCTCTGGACAACTGATATTTGCAGGCCACAACTTCAACTGGATGGAAGTTTCCAAATTAGAACATAGGAAATCTTGTATCAGGCAAAATCAAACTTTTTTCTGTATTCTGTATTCTGTTTTTCTGTAGAAGAATCCTTATGCAACATTTAGGTCTGAGAAAAGGGATAAAATCAGGTTCAGAATGTAGGGATTATTTTCCATAAATATGGATCAGGAACTTCTTTGTTCAGAGGCAATGTTATTATCTAACAACTGTAGATTCGTCCCAATATTTTTTCAGATTATGTATTTCAAACCATTTGAATTTGTAATATTTCCAGAACTCTAGGCTAAAGATAACATCAGCTTGTGCAGGAAGGACAAAAACAGAAACAATCATTCTCTGCTCTATGCACCTATTATTTTAATGAACTATAGATTCCTTCCTTTATGTCTTGCGTAGGAGAGGTTCCTTCTTCATTTCTTTCACAGAAGCTGTTCCAAACCTTTATTAACTCTTCTTGCCTTCCTATTTTTTACCTCCTCCTCCTATTTCCACTGCTATTGTATTCTCTTTTTAATGGAGGCAACATAAATGCAGTCATAATTCAAGCTATAAGAGCTCCATATCTCTGTACAGTGGCAGAAGTTTTATAATTCTTATATTGTTTTCTTTTCTGTTCCTTTCCAACATATGAGCTGCTTTTCTGACTACTGCTGAGTAATGAGCTGATTAGATAACAAGGTAAACTCTAAGCTTCTCTAATACAGCTCTCTCCCACTCTTGCATATGCACTAAAAAATAGCAGATCCAGTCACGGAGCAGATGTTTTCAAATGCTGCTTGTCAGAAAATTAAGTACACGTTTGTAAAGCCAGGGAAAAAAATCTGTAACAATATTTTTTATTCTATTAGAAACAAAATGTATAATCTCTTCTCATAGTTATTTCAGACAGATTATGGAATATTTTTAATAAAAATTTTACTGAAAGCTGTTTACTTTTTAAAATCAAAGTTTCAATTCCATGTCTAAAGAAAAGAGAAAACTTCCACTGCTTTTACACAAATGAATAACCTTTTAAAGGCATAATGTGCACTCACTAACTCTGACAGAATTCCAGTATAACATTATTGGTTTAATGGGAGTGGATATATTTTTGGAGCTATGTAGCACTTTGGCAAAGTCCTTTCAGGAAAACTTTTTTATGTGACAAAAGAAAAATAATATTGACTACTTTTCAAAAAAAAAAGCTTATATGTGGATGTATTCTCCATTACACAGTCTTCCCTAAGTACATGTCATTTGCTCCTGAAATTACTTTATAGTGTGAAGCAAAGCCCAGAAAAATCAGTGGGAAATCTTCAATCTGGCCCTGTATTTGCAAATTCATTTCTCTCTTCAGATATACATGAGCAAATCTATTTGCCACTGATGTGCTAAAGCCTACTGTCTTTTCTCTTAATTAGTTTTGACTAATTTAGTTGATGAAATATGAGTTTTTCCACATATATCTAAGATCAGAATTTGGCAGAGCGTTGACAATATATCTTAAGATATAAGATATTGAATAATTATCTTCGTATGGTGTACTGCTGAATAAATATTTTCTCTGAGACCAAGATCAAGTTGCTTCAACATCCCTTCCAAATAGCAATGGAGAAATATTTGACTGCAGTATCCAGCTTTCCCTTAGCAAATTCTGTGTGAAGGACTGTCTTGGGTTGCAATGCAAGATGTAACCAAAAGTATGTAATCTATTGCCATCTGTAGAAACCAGTTGGGGAGATGTTTTACTTTATCTCTTCCATGACCCATCCTCCCTCCTGGGGGACATCTTCTGTTAATGGGCCATTGAGGCTCACTGCATGACTGATGAAATTACATCATCCCACTGTGAGATGCTCCACCAGTGAGAAGAGCCAAGCATTCCTACCTGGATAAAATCTGATATTCAGAACACCATGGACAGACTGTTTACACTGGATTCCCAGAGGAAGACTGGACCCATCTCACCACCACTGGCCCTTCAGAGGAAAACTACACCCTTCTAGAGGATCATAATGCTCCAACAGAACCTCATCTGTAACCCCAGGAGGACTTAATTGGATTGCGACAAACACCCTGACCAAGAGGATGTCAGGTTGTATTCTGCCTCTGTGAGTATTTTATTTTTGGTTTGTTTGCTTTATTGTATTACTACATTTTTATTTTTAATATTCCTAGTAAAGAACAGTTATCGCTATTCCCATATCTTTGCCTGAAAGCCCCTTAATTTTGAAATTATAGTAATTCAGAGGGAGGGCGTTTACCTTCTCTGTTCCAAGGGAGGCTTTGGCTTTCCCTGGCAGACACCTGTCTTTCTAAACCAAGACAAGGACACATGTTTGTGTCAAGAACAGCAAGTCAGAGCAATCACCTTATAAACTGTCATGCAAAGTTGATTTTAAGTTGCCATAGTTGGTACCTTCAAGTCAGTAGAGAAGTTGTACTTACTGGCACTGATCTTGGTGGCTACTGTGCAACATCACCCTTGGGAGAAATTCCTCATTCTTGAGAAGGAATCATTCTGAATCATCCAGCAGAAAAATTACCCTTTGAATATCCTTTGAACCATCAGCAGTGTTAGCCTTTCTAAATAAAGGTCATCAGAACTGGACTATGGCATGAAAAGTTATTAGCAATTTACTCACAAAATATACAACTTAGCATTGTCACAGGACACTTGGACCAAATTCAGTCTTGCTTGAAATGGTCAGATGTAGGCTATATGACAATCTGATGAAACTTTTATCCTGTTGCCAACATGTGCCCAAAGGCCTGGAGATTGCTGGCAAAAAAGGCAAGGTTTGCAAAGACTACACTTTGTTATCTCAGTGCAGCAGTGCTTCCTGAAACATGAAGATAAATCCCCATGCAAGTGGTTAAAATAAATAACATTGGCGTTTCACGTATGACCACCTGTTTGTATAATGTAAGTTGGTATATTCACAGTCCTGTGAAATACCAATGCCAATGGCTGGTTACTTTTTATTCTTGAGACTTGAAATCATTCATCTGTGCGTATCTTGAACCTGGGGCACTAGCTGCAGCAGCTGCAGTGTTATACACTCTTATGCACGCATATTGTTCCCTTAAATAACTCACCACTGGGCAGAAAATTAGAACATTCAAACATCCAGTATAAGGCAGTAGGCTGACAAAACGGACATCTGGATTTTATATTAACATTGACAGAGTGTGGTTCCCAAATGTTCTGCTTTATTTATATGAAATGGAAAAGCAAATACAGAATCAAAGAATCACAGAATGAGCCGAATTGGAAGGGACTCACAAGGATAATCAAGCCCAACATGATAAATCATTAGAATATATTTACACTGCGCTGTAGCCATGGAGGTATGGTCTAATTCAGGGTTTATGCTGTGATCTATGTGAACAAGGTGTTGGGTTTAGCTCCCCTGGGAGTTCCACCTAAGAGACCTGCAGGGCAATGAGCTTGAGATAGCACAAGGAGCTTTCTTGCACCAGTGAGGCAACAGGAACTGCTGGTGCTGAAAGGAGGTGGGTCCCAAGAAGTAAGAAAACTGGGAATGATTATCTTGGCAGAGGATTGTGTTTATTCAGCATTTGCCATCAACAAGACTACTGTGTTTCTCCCTGTAGAACACATGGTAGACAGCAATGATGAGGACATGGAAGCCCAGGGATGGCTTTTGATGGAGAATTCAGGTTGCAATTGCCATTTTAGGCTTCTCACTGATTCAGGCTTGAGCATGGAGAAGGTCTGTTGGCCAAATAACCCATAGCTCAAATAGGTTCCTCTCCAATTTTCATACCCTCTATCTTGACCAAGGGGGCCACAAGATTCAGAGGCAAAAAGAGACAAATAAAAGAGTAGCTTTCTCTAACTACTCGAGCTTCCTTTACTCCTCAGAATCTTCATGTTCCTTTGATCTCAAAGGAGATCTGTTGAACTTTTAGCTGCAGTGCCCTAAACACTCATTTTAAACACTCAGGTTCCTTACTCCTTCACGCTGCTTGGTTTTCCAGCTGCTGACAGATTCAGTCCCCACCAAGATGATGTTAAATCCTGGAACTTACAGCTATGTCTACACTAGTAAAAGTGGACTAGGACACATCCTGTGTTCCCCAAACAGTTAGGACAAGAAATCAATACTCCGCCCAAGAAATAGAAGTACCCTTGAAAATGAGAGCCTCAGGTGATGAGAAATCGAAGGAAAGTGTTCATATTCCTTTGATCCAGCATCATCTCCTCTGTTCCATGACCTGTAAAGGTATTTATGCATATTTTCACAGTGGTTTCAGTATATTTTCATAAATAAAGCAACCAAGGCTTTTCAGAGAACAAATAATATCCCAGGATACTTGAAGAGTATTTGTTTTGTTGTTTTGAAATGCTTTTGCTGACATTTATGGGAAAGGAAGCTTTCTTTTTCCAGTGTGTTCTGTGGCATTCTGGTAGCTTCAGCTGAATATTTTCCAAGACTCGAGACAAATTCAGGCTGGGTCAAATAATTAAAATTAATAATTCATCCATTGTATTTTAGAAAAAGAAATAGAATGAATCAGCAAGACAAGCAGAATTATAATGCTTTATTAATTAAGTTGAGGATCAAACACCCTCAAAAAGTCCTGCCAGATACTGCAGTACATCTTGGATTTGCATTCACAAGAGAAGGCTGTGACCAAAGTATGTTTTGGAGATATTTGAGAATAATCAGATAAGTGTTGGAGAATGTAAATAAGAGGTGAAAATCCAACCTCATGAGACACACAGGATGTACTTTTGAAATGGCGAGATTTGATTGCTTAAATTCAGGTGATGGAAATTATTCAATTAAACATCTATGGACCATGCATTTGATGAATATGTTTTTTAAAAAGAATACTTAATATTGATTTTTATCTGTGACTATTCAATTTCTGCTAAAATCATCAAAACCCCCAAATTCTATCTAAATAGAAAAGTATTTTTTATATGTCAGTTCAGACAAAGCTCATCTACAGAAATATGTTTTGATTCAGAATTTTAACTAATTTTAGAAATTTTAATTCTGTTGCCAATGCATGTCATGTTTCATTCCATGTGTATCTCAATGTCTTGGGATAAAGAACAGAAAATCTCTCCTTCATCCATCACTCTGATTCCTTAGGAGAACTCTGATCATTTTACTCACTTGACCCCACCATCACTCACCCTGGACTCACTAGGAAAATTTACCATAATTATAAGACAAATTATTATTACAACTTAGGGGGTGAATCCACAAAGGGTAAGGCTGAGGACCGCAATGTTTGACTTAGAGGCATTTTACCGGCATCTTCACAGGAAGAAATAATTGACCAGCATTTTGAGAAACTCTATTTTGGACACTGGATGTGTCCGCGGTACTGCAGTATCACAGCAGACACTTGGAGGTGAGCAGGACTAAATGATTAATGCAGCTATTTTCAATATCCAGCTGATTTCTTCAAACTCCGCTCTGCAGCTATGTCTGGTTGGAGACACAGAGTTACGGCTCTTTCTCAAGCTGTTAGCTCACTAAAGAGCCAAGAATTAATAAGAATTCAATAATGAAATTATTGATATAAATATGAATATTAATTTCATACTTATAGTTTGCCTGCATTTATTCTTTGAGAATTAAAAAAGCTCTGCTATTCATTCAGTGGATTAACATTAGCAATGCTGACATTTAATATTTTCTTCAGCACAAAGTTGCTTCTTATAGAGATGAAATTTGAAATATGGAAATGGTTCCTTAATCTGAATTTAATTCTGGGAAAATAAATTCAGTCAGAGAAGGCGAAAATTTGGAAAACTTCACATTGATATTTGGGAAGGCATTTCAGTCTTTAATTTTTAAGAATTTGCATTTTGAAAATTACAGTTCTTTAAAAATTGTATCCCAAAGATACAGCAAACATGTTTAAGTTTGGCACAAACAGTTTATTTTTCCTGTTCTATACAAATACAATGATATATATACGATATATATCAAGGTCTGAGGGATTTTTGTTTTTCATGGAAGAAATAAATAAAAAATAATTGCTATAAATTTTAAAGTTATTAAAGTTATTTCCTCTAAATCTTTATCTTACATAGACTAAAAAGAAAAAAATCTAATATTTGACTTCCAGATAAATATATAGCAATTGTAAATACTCATGTTTATATGTATGTTCTTGCAGTGTCTCAAACAAATTCTTGTTAAGTTGCCAGTGCTACTGTTCTTGACACAGAAATTTGCTCCCTAGGATTGACCTAATTCTGCAAGACAGGGATCAACCTTCGTATTGTGATGATAGTACTGATTCCCTTCAAAGTCTTTGCACAGACACCAGACAGTGTCCCTGAATGTGGTAAATTGATGAATAAGAAGAAAAAATGTGGGGGTGTAGACCTCAAAATCAGTCCTCTGTTTCCCAGTGAATATTTAGTAGGGAAAGAGTGCATCTGATTTCTCCTCTTGCGAGGCTTTAGAAAAGAATTTTCAGTCAATGTATTCTGGTCTACAGAAGTAACCCTCTCCAAGAATAATCTCTGAGGGCTCTATTAAACAACAAACAGTTCCTAAACTCTCTGACCAGAAGCCAAGGAGAGGCCAGAAGTGACACAGAGGCTGGCTCTGTACACAGACAGATGATTTGGCAAGGCAAAAACAAACATATTGAAGAAGACCTGCTGGTTTGTCTTTCCTTTAAATCTTGCTCAGTACTGAAACTGCAAGAGATGTAAACAGGTTGATGTAAGCAAAAATATCTCAAATGATCTCTTTCTTGTCTCGGAGCCACCCTAAACTGGGATAATTGCTTGAACTGCTTGAGGTAACCACTGCTTTAGTAAAAAAAAGTATTTTAATCTAATGTCACAACAGCTCTTTGTTACATTTGTTGCCATGAAAGTGGTCTCAAAAGAGACAGTATGATTATTTTTGTACTTAAACTTTTTTTTTTCCCCATAGGGAAATCCTCCTTTAACTGAAAGGCAGATGACCCGTAGTGTTCTTTGTGTTCATTTTTTTCCCCATTTTTGCTTTTTTCTCTGTACATCCCAAACAGCTTTCTGACTGACCTATGTGCCTATTGGATGAAATCAGCTGGGAGAGTGAAAGAGTCCTGAGAATATTCTCAGCATTAGGACCAAGATGTTCAACTGATACAAGAGCCAAATAATTTTTGGACTTTCAAGTGCAGATTGATTAAATTATATGAATAGATTTACAAAAACTTTTTTCTGTCTTTACCAAAAATGCAGACAGAACATAGAAAGAATAATTTAGTCAGAACACAATCACATATATTTTTAATTAAATTATATCATCATTGTTACTTTGTTATATTATAGCATCATCTCCAGATTTTTCATGTACAGATCTCCTTCTAAAAAAGGTTTTAATGGAGTAAATAGAGAATCAGTAAGACACCTCCCACATCAAATTCAACACAAGCAAAGGACTGACACTAACTAGGCATCCAGTCTCAGCTTCTCGAAATCTTTACAGTTTTGAAGGGTTTTTTAAGATTTATGAAATTACATTAATTTTAAAAGCCCTAAAATAAATTTAAAAAATGTTTAGAAACAATGTAATGCAGTAGCTGTAAATTATCTGGAATGCAGAGACGATCACCAAGAACCACATTTAGGGGAAGTGGGTGCATGATGCAGGAGCTGGGGCAGCTCCATTGGCATCGCTGGAATTACATTAACCTAACATGACAGCTTACATCTGGGGTCTACTTTAAAGACTTTACACTCTTTTAAATAACGTGAAAACAACTGGAGTCCAATACCAACATGTTTCAATATCTGTGGTACATAAAGCCACATGCAGACTAGTTGTGACAAAGAGAATCTCATGTTCTGCCATTTTCAAACAAGTCATCTGTTGGTAAATTGAAGATAAATTCTAAAAAGTATCACTGAAAGACTGTCCTAGTCTTTAGTGCTTTGCAAATCAGATCATTGTCACAACAAGAAAATATAATCAGGTCTTCAGGTGCACCCTGCCCCCACCCATACCCTCTCCCTTGCTGTTGTCTCTGATAGGCAATATGATTTGTCCAAAGATCAGAATAGCATGTAGAAATTTCAGGAGAAAGTGTCTGGATTTCTCCCATAATGAATGCATTACACAGTTAGAGGAGTTGTGTTGATTGGATTGGCTTTGATACAAACAGGCTTGAAAAGGTATAAAATTTTACTGGAGACTAGGGCAGCTGGGCAAACTGGTCTCCTAAGGTTGCAGGCAGCTTCTGGGTTGATTGCATCCTGGCAGGGAGGTCTTCAGGGTACATCCAGCCTAAAGTCAAGGAACACTCACTTTTGGAGAGGTGAGTGAAAATGCTAAGATCAGATCACATGCAGAGATAAATCCTTAAGTAGCTACATAGGTGCTTTGTTGCTTTCCAATTGTTCATTCTGAAAGGCCAAAGACTTTAAACTTGTGTTTCTAGCTGGACTCGCTTATCATAACACTTTACACCTGCTTATATTTTATAGTGCACTGATAATATGTAGATACTGTATTAGCAATAATCATAGTCATCCACATAAATGGCATTTCTCATGCCTGACTGAGAGACTTCTCTTTACTGATTTGCTACAGCCATTATTAAAAACAAGCAATTTTCTTCTTGCTCTTAAGTATTGTAGAAAATTAATTCTCATCAAAGTTGTGATTCTCAGTTTACATGGCCTTACCAGAGGATACATCACCACAGAAAAATGAAATCTCATCTAAAAAGGTTAATTCTCAAAAGTTATTTTAAGATCAATCAGAAACGATTCCCAGAAGAAACGTCTTACTTTCTGATAAACTATGAGACTATGAGTGTATCAGGAAGGACTTGATGAAGTTGCCCAAACAAGGGCTCCTGGTGCCATTTGAAATGTCCAAAGGTAGCTGACAAGGTGTCACTGGTGAAGAGGAAACAGCTCCTACCAGAGAAATGCTTTGTTGTGGAGCACCAGTTGGAAGCTTGGTTGTCAATGTGATTTACCTCCTCCTTTTAGGCAGCTGAAAGGTGGATGAATGCTACCATGTTTATAATTAATAAGGCATCAGAGTATAGAAAAGCTCTAAAAAGTGAACACATATTTTGATATCTCTAGCTCTGAAACAAAGACCCTAACTCATCCTAGCATTAGAACTTTATATTCAGTTGAAGTTAAAAATAACTTTGGGGTACTTAGAGCAATTTTGCCGTCAAAAAGATGGAAGTCAAAAGTTCTGGGAAATGCCTCTCTTAAATTGAAAAAACCCAAATAATATAAACATCTCAGTTTCAGGAAACTCTTGGAACAAGTTTTAGAAACAAATCAATAAAATACAAGCTAGATAATTGATGAATCTGAATTTTCTTCGGATTTGCGTGACCTATTTTGGAGATATTTAGCTGACAAAGTGATGAGAAATATTGTAAATGATTTATGACTGATAATGTTCTTGTGTTTTAGGGTTTGCAAGAAATGCTTGCTACTATCTCCCACTGGCTTTGGGATAGCATCCGGTCCTCTCTGATTCAACGCCAACAATGATAACTCATTTCTTCACCATGTTCCATTTTGGTTACAGCAATGCAATTTACTGAAACGGGAAAACATCAGCCCTGGGAAAGTCGCAGCTGGTACAGATGCAGGAGAAGTTCTCTTCCTCAGTCTCATCATTCACAAACCCTTTGATTTGCACTTGCAGCCCACACACCATCTAGATTGGTCTCCAGAGATGAACTCCGTCTTCTCATAAGTCCAGTGAAATCCTGCGGGTCTGTGATGCCTGTTTGGGACGCTGGGTTAAGGATGTGCAGTTAAGTGAGGCTTTGGTGTCTATGCCATTTTGCTTCATAGGAGGCACACCTCAGTCCCCTTCCTGGGCTTTATTCCTTGCCTAGAAAATTACTGTATTAAAAGTAATTTTACTATTTGGGAAACAAAAAGAAGTGGGTTTTTATCAAAATGAAATATAGTAAAATTTGTTTCACTGCTCATGGGATGGAGAAGTTCCTGGGTATGGAGACAGGTACAGATACTGAATTTGTTGGCTTATATAAATACTTGGGTGTCCATATTTAATGCATACAAAAAATTATTGTAACATATCTTATTGCTAATTCTCCAGGGTTTCTTTTAGATACTGCTAAGCCTTTGAGTTACACTATAAATTGGAATTGCATCTAAATGTAGAGTTTGATAGAATTTTAGTTGAAAGCCTTCAGAAATATATGGATGGATTGTCATAAATTCTTATAATACAAAGACCAGAGGCTAGATGTAGACTGTCTCTTTTTCTAAAATAACCTGTGTTTATGTACAAACATAAGTATATAATAATATATCCTGGAATAATAAAATTTTGGGGGTTGGAAGGAACAATAAAGATCCTATAATTCCACCCCTCCTGACATGGACAGGGACACCTTCCACTAAAAGAAGTTGCTCAGAGACTTTTTCCTTGTGTACAAATAACCATTGTTATTAGTTTGCTCTGCTTGTTAACAGGAAGATATTCAGCACCTGGAGGAAAATTGACTTTGTTTGTTTGATCTTTAGGAATCTTTTGTGGAATATTTTGCATATATTTTGCAATAATTAAAAGTGGATTATATGCAGAAAGCTTTAAGTTTTTTGTTCATTTTGTCTGTCACTTAATGTCTCCTTTGAAAATGCCTTCTTCCAAAGAAAACTTGAAAAATAACCTTTTTTCTAGAGGATGGGAACTGTATTTTGTAAACTCACCAATAGCAAAGTGCATCCAATTTACCTCAGAACATATACATTAAAGAAGAGGACAAAGACTTAAAAAAGCACAAAGAAAAATTCTGCTATGAAAGGCATGTGAATAAAAAAGTCATATAGAAGAACAAAAAGAAAAAAGAGAGGGGATAGAGATAGAGAATGTCACCACAAGCCATACCAGCTAAAATCTTGATAACAAAATATGCAAAATATTTCTAAAGTATACTGCAGCCTACTCGCTAGCCACAGAGTAATAAAGACCTCACATAAGCAAAGACATTACTTAACATCTAATCTTCATAGACAGATCAGTTCCATATAATCTCAAAGGTCAGAGAGGAGCAGTCAATTACATTTATTGTGAATATTTTGCCAAGTAAAGACAGGGTTCAATTGTACTGAATGGTTCTTAATGTCATCGAATATCATTTTACTAAGGTTTCCAGCTGGCAACTTCATTCTCTCACTGTCTCCTTTAGTCTCTTGTGTTTATTTTACAATTGTATTTATGACAGCAGAATTACTGAACTAGCTTGTGCAGCCACAAGATGGTTGTTTTCAACAAAAAGCGTGTGAAAAGTGTTCTGTAAGCAAGTGATACAGATTACATTGTTCAGGCCTGATCTCGCGTTTATAATTCATGTCCAACCTCTAATTCGATTTTTTTCAGGGCCTTTTCAGCTTCTGAAAGTCATTTTCTAAGAAAATGAGGTGAACAGTTTTACCAGATTCTATTAGTAAAATAATAAAATTAGAGACTCCATTTGTAAATTGTGGTTGTGTTTTATGGAAAACCATGCTGGAATTAGTGTGAGCATTTATTACACATAAACCATAAAACTAGCTGTGTGTTGAGAACCAGCTCTTTGCTCTCACAGACAGTCTCATTAGCTAATCCACTGTCTACAACATGACAGCAGCAGGACCCTTTAATAATATGTACAGTAGAAGAGTTTTATTATTGAGCAGTCAGATTCTTCTTCCTCCAAATACGGCAACATTATACTCGTTCTGTCTTGGCAAGTGTAAAGTTGAAAGCAGCCTATTGCTGAGAATCTCACCTACAGCTACATGACTGCACACAAATCTTAGAAGTTTGCATGAAAGACAAGAATAAAGTAATTCAGTGAGGTTTGAAAAGAAGGGTTGCTCCTGTACAATGTCATTGTCAGGTGTTTACATATAGGCAGTTTCACAAGATGCAGGTGATTGCAAGGGGAATCAACAAGCAGAATCCTGGGCATTTCAAGGCAAGGCACTGTGAATCAGAAAGCCCTGGCTGATCAGCTGAGTATCTCTCACTGCTGATCTATTGATTTGATATCCACAGACCATAAATCTGAGTGGACAACAGACACACATATAGATACTGAAGGTTATTCATCTAGATCTGCTTCCCTCTATAAAGTTTAGTAGCCTAAACAGAGAGACAGAATGACATCTGATGTGTCTGTATCTGAGGGGCCTCTGTTCTCTCCTTCAGGTAGGTGAGGTTTTATAGCTCCTGTGTCTTACGTGTGTGTGTTGCATAGGTAACAACCTGAGTAACAGAACCACTGCCTAAAAGAGCAAGAGAACCCCCCCACCCCCCAAACACACACACATTTTTGGGAGGAGGGAGACATTTATTTTAGGATTTTATTTCTGTCAAGGTTTTTACATTGTACTGGCAGAGAACGTAGAAGCAAATGGACCTGCTTATTGCAGGACAGTGGAGCAACTTACTCTATAACATTCCTCTTATCACTTATTATTGTTTTTTAAGTTTTATGCCTCTAAAGTAACTTCAGCATTTGCTTCTACTATTTTTTTTTTGTTTTGCTTTCAATTCCTAAATATCTACAGTGAGTTTTTGTACAGCAAAAATGCCAGGTTTGCAGTGTCCCATGTTGCTGCAGCACAGAACACTGGATTTCACTTATACATTTATCTTCCCATTTGCCCAGGCCCAGCCACTTTATGTTTAATGAATACATATGTTGTTCAGAAACGGATGGCTAAAATTCCCCCAGTTTTTTACAAATTTGGTATTAAAAATGGCTGGATAAAATCCAGAAACATTCCAGAGAGGAGATAAGGACCTTATAGCTGTGTGCCCCAGCCTGCAGAGAGATGTCCTAGTGGGCCTGAGTCCAGAGCCAGACACTAAACATTCAGCAGACAGAGATTTTATTGCATTTTTCTTTTAATTATTTCTTCTTTCCCTTAGCATTTGCTAAATTCATACAGATTTAGTTAGGCAAAAGAATTCTTATTTTTCGTTTGAATTTATATCCACCTGTTCCTACTCTAGCAATGTCTGCTTACAATCCGTGACATGCCTTCATTGTGAAATTTGCAAAAATATGTAACATTATAGAGGAAAACAAGGAAAAGGGTTTCAAACTGGTATTTAATGATATTTTCCCATTTGTTTTGATGCGGTCTGCAAACCAACATTTCTGTGTCTGGAAATTAGGACTCTCAGACAGAGATGTCACGCTCATAATACTGTAATTTCTGACTTTTTTCTTTCCCTAATTGTAAAGCCTTTACCCTCCTGAAAGTAACATTTTCCAGAAGTAGAAATTTAGTTGTTCTAGTACTTAACCAAAAGAAAAAACTCCCCAGATGTTACTGTCATGCAACGGAATAAGTTAATTAAGCACTAAGTATATTTTAAAAAAGTGTCAAGACTGAGCCAGTACTTCACAATAAACTTCTGCTTTTTCACACTGTGAACTTTAACATGAAAATACAGCCACCAAACTGCTAGGGAGGGGGGTGATAGGTTCTAAATGATAGCTTTTTTCCTTACTGTTGCTAAACTGATAGCAGATAGTTTTCCTTTAAAATACACAAGGAGTCAATTTATGTCAGGTGTTTTTTTGATATATAGAAGACAAGAGAGGAAAACAAAGATGTGGACATAAGAGAATTTATTTGCAGAGTTGTATCTGTTTTAAGAATATCAAAATCTGGGAGGATTCTGGCTATGAAGGTGACTAGAGTGTACTTGATCTGCTCTAAATTCTTGCATTTACAATTGAGGACATTCCTGTGAGAAAATATATTGAAAAAGGAATATATCAATTCCACTGGACTACGAAGGAAGAACTGAAAATCTTCTGCTTTTGCCACAATTTCGTAGGCTGAAGTTGTTAAAATACCCTAAACTGCTTTAATGTATTGGATTCATGAGCTTTGAGAGTTTATGAATCTCCAGTGAGATATTTTTGAAAAATTCAGTTCCAGTTTTTCTGAAATGAAACACTTTAAGATGTTCTTCCAAAGGAAATATTACATATCTATCTATATTGTGAATAGATAGATAGACCTACTTCTTCCCTGCTAAAGCACTGGGGTTTGACAGTAAAAAATCCCAACACATGGGAAATTTCAGTTCTTAAATAGGTCTTGCCTAAAACACACACATTTTGATGCTGGAGAAATTTGCCATTTGACGGTGAATCATGTGTCCTTTCTTTCAGAATCAAAACTCTGAAAACATGATGGGCACTTGAACTTGCCCCTGTCCACAGTCAGTGTTCCAGGTGATCAGACATTTAGGAAAACAAATATTTCCATTATTAGTCACTTCCTCCCCCCACAAATAGTAGCAGTAGTAGTAGTAGCACTTTTTTAAAAAGAAAAATAGATGAGGAATTTTGGCTTTGGGAAAGAGGAATACAGAAAGGCTGAAAGGAAACTTTAGTAGAGTGTTAACAGTTTGCTACAGTTACCTATTCTTCCACCTGATCATAATGAGTATTTCTCTGAAAAAAAAAGTAATTTTTCCACTTTGCCAATAAAAGACCTTTTCATATAATTATTTTTTTTCCCTTCTAACCATGCATCGATTAAACAGGAACTTCGCTTATAAGTGATAAGAAACTAAAATTATTTTTTATGGTTAAATAGTTCAATCTAAACTAAAAGAAAATATTATTGCAAGTGATTTAATTTTTTTGAAGTGAAATTTTAGTCAGTGTCACCTTGTATTTTGACTGTAGGTACAAGAGGCAAAAAAGTTAGAGGCATAAACCTCTCATTTAGACAATGGGAAAGGAAGGGGAAGCAAGAAGAGCACCTATAGAGAATGATCCACTGAGAAGGAAATGAATCTCCAGCATCAGCTCCTGCATCCCTCCACCAAGTAAAACATGGCACCGGTGGACAGTCATCATAACCCACCTGGGTGTGTTAAACAGTCACCCATGTGCAGGCAGCCAGTGCGAAACCAGGGCATCACTTTCATGCTCAATTTATAACTTTGCTCACATAATGCCTTTCCTTTGCAGAGGCACACAATCCTGAGATAAAAGCAGTAGTTATATTGCATGACCTCATGTCAAATACTTTCATCAATCAGTCCTTAATACTCTGTTCTGCTTTACTTGTTATTGAGTAAACCCAAAGGTATAGTATTTTATAGTATAGTATAGTATTATAGGATTTATAATTATATATATTTTCGGTATAGACTGGACCCCACCTGCCCACCCAAGATAAACATAAGCTAAAGAAAAAACTACCTTTTGTTCAAATTTTTAGATTTAAAATGCAAATTATAGCATTAGGTCATTGGCCTGTTTTATGGCTGATTAAGTGATGTTTATAAAGATTTTATTACCCAGTAATGTCTTCATTCAGAGCATGAACAATTACTAGATAACTATTTCCAAATTTAAGAACAGATGGGAATTCTAGTCACTGGCAGACAGAAAATTTGTATGAAAATCATTGATCCTCTGGGCTGACTTGTCTACATCTCAAGTTGGTGATTAGGAGCCATTTTGTTAAGCATCCAGCATTTCTATCATGAAGATGTTAGTTCCTTTCTCCCTCATCTTTCTTACCTTACAGCTTATCTTCTATGAATTATGTCTGAAATTTTCAAAGATGTCCAGAGTTTAGATCAGCAGGATTTGACTTGCAGGCTTCCTGAATGCTTCTACAGAATTCAGTTCATGTCCAAAAGATGGAAAATGTCAACCAGTGAGCTTTACTATATTCTTCACTACATGCTTCATTCCAGAAATTTTATGTATCTAGAACCAAGGACACTAATGCATAGATTGCTGTGCAGAATTCCATTGTTCTTATTGAACATCACTGTTTGTGAGAGTTTTACAAAATGGGAATGCATGTTTTTACATAGCTGTGAGCTTTTTTTAACTGAAGAATAAAATTGAATTGTGAAGCTTTTTGAGAAAAAAAAATGTCATGCTTTCCTGTTTTTTTAAAAAAAATACAGGCTAAGAGGGTTTTAATTTGTTCTTTTTTTTCTTCTTGGTCACAGTTGTCCTTCTGCTAGCCTGTGGGCCTTTAGGTTGAGGATCCTTGAACTACAGCTGGTCTGAGTAATACACTAACATTCAAACCTTAGGAAGAATAACATACCAAAGGAAACCTAGCAAAATATTCACATTGATGTCAGTATTATGGAGTAGAGCAGTATATAGAAGCATCAATCTACAACAGTGCTACATTATTCTTTACAATGTACCTAAGTAAAATGAGGAATAGATTTAAAAAAAGAAAAAACAACAAGCTTCCCCCCTGAGGCCCCACCCCCAGCTTTCAGAGTTAACAGGCAGCAGAGAAAAATAGATGGAAATATCTTTATTGATTACACTTATAGGTTGAGAAGTGACCCGCAGAAAGATTGAACCACGTGATGTCACAGAGATTGTTTGTGACATCCTGGGGCAGAGCCCTGATCACTCAGATCCTGGATGGAAATGAAAACATCTAGTTTCCAGAAACTACTGTAGATTAAAATGCAAAGTCTTGTCACTGATGTGTTATTTACAATTAAATTACACTTACAAATGTTGTTTGATTTAAATAGGAGCAACCTGTTTCCTTGACCACCAAAAATACATTCCTCTTGAGCATCTTCAGCTTTCAAGGACAAGCACCCATGACAGAGATCCTCAATTGCAGTTGTATATAGAAAAAGTACATATTGCCCAAGGTGTAGTTCTTCTGAAGTGAGTAGGAGTGTTATTACTGTTTCATGGAATGTCTGAAGTTCATCATATTGTGGTCATCTGAAGTCCATGCTAACCAGAACAGATATTTATTGCTGTGCAGAACTATTTGCAGGTCTGAACTCTAATAGATGACAGAATTCTGAGTTTTACACAAATGGTGGAGTTATAAAAAAATTAAGTAAAACTCAGAAAAATAAATAGCACATAGGATTTAGCTATAGAAGCATTGTTACTAATACATTTTTTCTAACATAAAGTCCTGAAATTAGTTTGGATAAAAACCTAAAAACAAATGGATGTGGAATATCATACAGCAGAATAAAATGTTTTTTAGTCCAGTTCTGATTTTAAAAAAGTCAGAATAGTTAGCAGCTTGTTTCAGATTCATCTCAAAAGGTACATGAAAATTACTTACAAAATAGCAAGTATTAGCCAGATCACACATCATGAGACTATGAAAAAAAAATGTAAAATGCCTGTTACTGTCAGTTTATTCTCACATATAAAGGTGACATTTTACAACCACTATATGTCTAATAAAAATACATATATTTGTAAGTCAACTTTTCTTTAAAAAGTCATAACTTTTAAATTTTGTTCTTCTCTATTACTGCCCATAATAAGCAACTTCATCAACTGAAGTTATTAATTTCCTCTCAAGGATATTGTGATATTAAATGAATGTAACAATATGAAATTATTTGTAAATAACAAAATATCAGCATAGTTTTCCTTATATTTTGCAAGAGAATGTAATATTGGATCCACCTTTACAAAAAATTGTAGCTGCTCTATCAATTCTCATCTTCTTTTCAAAATGCTGAAAGCTGACCTGCCTTAAAAATTTACTTTCTGTTGAAGAGCATCCTTTTCAGTAATCTTTGTTACTAAGGATGAAACAGTTGTGCACTAATGGATAACTGTTGTAGCAGCTACTAAATGATTGTGTGTTTGAGACACATGAAAGGCCAAACAGCTTGGAATTAACTTCAGCTGTTGATAAGATGAGATACGAACTTGGTTCACACATTGAATTAATTATCCTAAGAGGATAACTGGCAACACTTGAATAAGTCTTAATTCTTTACCTAACCTATAAGGCTTATACAAGACTTTGGGGAATAGCTGCAGACTATGTTAAAAGTTTCATTTGAAATATTTGTCAGGATTTCCTCTGAGAAGCTTGGAGGACAAAACTGTCTGTCTTTCCCACAAGGTCTTCAACCACAATATCTTCCAAATACCTTTTTCTATTACATAAATTTTGTATCTCGACATTGCTGCCTCAACATTTATTGTATTTGGCTCTTTTGCAAACCACCTCTTTCCTATTTAAAAAGTCTCACAGTTATCATTTACACCTACATCCCTTCTACAGCATGTAAGAGAGCAACTCTTACTCCCCTGTGCATACTTTTATTCACCAAGCCCTTTTAAGTAGGAGCATTACTGGGGTCCTAGATGTTTTGGTTGGTCAAGTGTGGAAGTAACGAAGTATATATACTCAAACACAAGTTACTATTTATCAGGATGTAAAATAATCTCATGTCAATCAGAATTAGAAAATAATATTTCTGACATGGGAAAGGTTCAGACCAGTGAAGAATTTGGGAGCAACTTTGAATCCACACTGGACCATTATTTTATTAAGTGTGCAGAATCTTGAAGTTAAGTACAAACAGAGCTAGGACATCTCAGAGCATTTTGAAATGCAAGGTTATGTACTGCTTAAGTATAAAAGTCAAAAGGACAAGCTTAATATAGCATAAGAGAAAGAATGAAGGTGCAGAACAGGCTATATTGACAAAAATTGCTAGGGAAGTAATCAAAATAAATGAGTCTGCATGATATATTAGCAAAGACCTTGCCATTTCCACTGAGGAGAAAATAAGAAGGCACAACAGGAAACATGGAAACTAGAAAAAGACATTTTATTTTATTTTTATCTTTGTATGGCAATAAAATTACTGATTGATTTTCTGGTGTCTTCATTTGGATTAAGGATCCCTTTTTTTTGTTGTTGTTTAATTCAGACAAGTGTCAGACAATTTAATGACAAGAAAACAAAACATAGAAAATGCTACATAGTACACAAGCAGAGCTGAACATTGTTTTATTTTCTAGTTATTAAAGTTAGATAATTGTTTCAGAAATTTTGCTGTTACAAGATAAACTAGTCTGCAACCTGGCATGTTCCAAAGAATCTTTTTATTAGGTGATCAATCCTGGTTTCTGAATACACTCTTGCATTAAAATTTCTAAATCTTTTAGCTTTCAACGGTCAAAATCCAAGGGCTTTCTCTTTCTAAGTGTGTTTTCAATAAAGTAACTATTTTAAACTTTCTAATTCCTTTATAATGTAGCTGGACACACTAAAAATCTGTTGTTTCATTCCATTGAATATATTTAAGGATGTAATCAGACCATTGCCTAAAACTGGTCTCTTGTTGTTCAAATATGAGTGTTAGAAATTATAAAATATAGAAATAGAACAGAAATAACTAGTACGTAAAACTAATTTTACTTGCAGGTGTGCATGTATGAGCTTATTTCAAAGTTATGCCGAAAGAAAGCTCTTGAGGAATAATGAAGTAATGATCTTTCATGATGCATTTGCATTGCACAGCCAGAAAATGCCACAGACTGCTTTCCTCCATTTACTGCCACAGGAATAGAAGCAAAACCCAAATATTTGCTGGGAGATAGGAGAGAATAGATATTCCTTTTCCGTCCATCATGTCCAGTAGCAACATGAAGCTAGAGCAGCTGAGAAAATATGATCCTATGCAGCTAAGAAATCAAGACTAAATTAAATTCAAGTCCATCCTGCAAGGAAAAGAGGAAAGGTAGCAGAAGGTAGTGCCAATGGCAAGCAACAATGCTCACTGAGATGCCTCATACATTCAGAAGCAGGAAACCTTAATGTTATTCACAATGAAATATCATCAATGTCCTCTTTTGCTGAACACAAATACTCTGACACGTTGTCGATGTTAGCAAAACTCCTCTGATTTGAAACATGAAGCCTCTAGTCCGTGATAAGGGGACAGGCAACTATGGCTGTGATTAAAAGGTTTAGTGTAAATATCCTGTGTTCTGTAAAACAACTTACATGGTACTTTGTCAGATCTTTTAAACCAAATCTCCTTCTGGATAACTTGTAATACAGAAGATGAAGTGAATGTTTTCATTGCTGTGTCTCCCAAAATAATTCCAATCTACTTTTGGTGAACAGAAGACCAGATCACTGCTTAATCAGTCTGTACAGCAGCTTCTCACTACCTATCTTGAAACTTAACTCCAACAGAGATTCCCCATTCTGCAGAAATCCAGGTCTTTAGATTCTCCCAATGAGCCACACTTAACATTTCTATACACTGAGGGCTTTTGTTTATTATTTTCTGTTTGGGGTGGGGTTTTTAGTTTGTTTGGTTTTTTTCCTTTTTGTGTTTGGCTCTTGGGTTTCCATTCACATGTGTTGGCAAGCGTCATGTTGTCAACAGAGGCATCTATAGTCCAGGACATTTAGCTACTTATTTCTTCCTTTCCTGGTCAGTAATTCAGCAGTCAGCTTTGGAACTGGTCTGTGGTATTAACTCTGCAGGTTTAAAGGAACTGAGCAGTAAAGAGTTATGACTGTTCACCTCCCAGCTTACCCATTTATAACTAATTTCTAAATGTCTGTTCAGGATTCAATTTCCTCATTACTTTGAAAATAAATCCCTGGGGATCAGCCATGTCCCATGTTTCTCTTTATCATGAAGATTTCCCTTCCTAACAAGGTGAAATGTGACCTGTTGTCCAATAATATTTTTTAATTTCTTTCTCAAATGAGAACTGTTGGCAGGAACATGGTTATCACAGCACAACTGGATTTTGCTGTAAATGTTATCTCTGATTACTGACCACAGGATTCTGGCATTGTAACAGGCAAAAATTATGACCCTTGTGCTTTATTTGATGTCAGCTGCAACTCTGCTGATGAGAGTAAGGGAGGGGTGATAACTGTAGTGCATAAGTCACTGTTATGATGAGTAGAAAATAACATTTAGAAAAGTTTCAAATTTGGTATGAATCCTAGCCAATGCTGTAAACTTAATACCTTGTTCTGGCAATTCCTTCATGCCACATCATGAGTAATGTTTCAATTTTCCCTTTAATTTCCATGAAATATTTATTTATTTATTAGTCACTCCTTATTTGGGTGTCAGATTAAGATAGACGAAAATAGAGACAAGTAATCTGACATCATATTTTTATTGTTCATGGAACAGAAATAGCAGTAATGTCACTGACCATGAAGGACAACACCATTTGCTCTTGGTTGAGTTCTTTGCTTTCTCAAGGGCCATTATAGAGGTTGGGTGAGCATGCAGATTGAGTCCTGGGCTAGAGATGAGGATCTGTATTGTGTGCCTCAGGCAACACAAAAGTCCCTTTTTCTGAAAAAGATGCTGCTCCCTATTTTTATAGACGTTTCTGAAGCAAACATGTTCACATCCTGGTTTGTATTCATGGATTTTTTACAATGATGTTATTCAAAATATATTACCTGAGACATGCATGCAAGAATCTGTGCTCTTTATTTGTTGACTTGCAGGCGATTACACCATCAGGACATAGCATAGATCATAGATTAGATATCAGAGAACAAGAAGAAGCATTTGCAAATAGCTAATGCAAGTAAAAATATTGCAAATAGCAATAAAAAGTGTACATCTTGGGAAAAAGCCTGGTTTTCATTATAAATAGCCTTTAGTATGTCTTGGTACTTGGCAAGGAATAACCCTTGCCCACACTTAATTCCATTTCCCTTCAAAACATGGTTGGGCATGTTGAAAATGCCCACTGAGAACAGTTCCTGGTCTGTGCTGGGTCCTTATTTATGCCTGGAACTTGTTGGTCATGGCTGTGACTGTTCTGGAGACCAGTCCAGCAATTTAGTGATATGGATGATGGAGTTTCAGGGTCAGGGGGCAGTATTTGGGAACATTTTTTTCACTAGTAAAGATGTAGCCCACGGTGAAAAGAACTGTTCCTGGGCTGCAACATGGTCTAAAACACCTTCAGAACTAGGGAAAGAGATACCTTCTTCATGGTTTGCATACCAAGTACATATTTCTGTGAAAATTATTTACAGAAAGAGAAATGAGACAAGTATTTTTATTTCAGTTAATGAGGAATATCAGGAAGAATATGGTGAGACAGTAAAAATAATGTTTCTCTTATTTTAGGAAAACCCAAACTAGAAAAGCATTTGCTAATCCAATGATTTGGGGTTTTAGGGAGTTTTTTTGTGGCCCCAACAATTTTAACTCTTATTCTGCAAGAAAACTATGATAAATGATCCCAGCAGAGTAAACAGAGAGCACAGCAGTCAATAACTATTAAAACATAAGTCTGAACTCTTCAACACCAAATTTATATTATTTTCTAGCAAAATTAAGGATTTAATGTCTTCTAAATGTCAATACAAAACTGAAGTTAAATGGCAGGCTTTCAGAGGTAGTGGTCATCTGTTTTACTCATAGACTTCTGAAGATAAAATATCCAAAATATTTTAAAATCAAAAGTTTTGAACTGGCAGTAGGTTTTAGGCATTTTCCCTGTATAATATTACCTCTGCATGCACTTGCAGAGGCACTATGGTGTCCTGGATGGAATGCTAAACACACAAGAAATCCACATTTGCAAGTGCTCAATAAAAAGGTTGTGTTTGCATATCAAGCCACTCAATGGAAAATGGCTCAAGGCGGACCACGAGCATAACAGTGATTAACAACTCTTTGTTGTTTAACTATCATGTATCAAGCAAAAGAGACAGCTAGACACTCCTAGACATCACAAGACTTCTGGATTCTGGGAAAATAAGTTTCATAGCTTCAGTGAGCTTCTTTGAATAGTGCACTTTGCTCACTTGCACTTTGGAAAAATCCAGGCTGAGTCTGGGCCTTCAAGTGACCCTGCACACTTATGGACTGATGCCAAATTAAGCAATAGACAGAGGAACAGGTAAGATGTCTGAACTTCTGGAGGCAGAAGGAAAAGAAAAAAATGCTGACACACATGTGAATCAAAGCTATAATTACATCATGTATCCAAATCCAAGAAATTTCTCAGCAACTTTTCAAAGAAGTTCTGTCAGATGCCATACATCATTGAGATAGCAAACCTGCATAAAGGCAGTATGGATTACATTTCTTGGATGTGAAAGCCCAAGGCAGTCTCCTCCCAGAGATCTACCAATGGGATTTTAAATTACATGGGACTTCTAAGCCAACATAAATACAGGATCAGCACTGGTGTAGTGCCTATAAAACATTTGAGAAGCAAAATAAAATTAAACAGATAACAAATGTGAAAAATCAAACACATTAAAAGCTATACCAGAGACTGACATTCACTGTGAAACCATGTTGATGAAGGATGAAGAAGATCAAGAAGAATAAATTTTAAAAGCTATAAACTATATCCCACTAAAAATAAAATTAAAGTGTCAAGAGCATATTTATGTTTTATTGATAAATGGAGTTTTAAATGTGCTTGAGGAAATGCTTCTTTATTTTAAAGAGGAAAGGCAATAAATAATAGCTGTGTAAGTAAGAAAAACAAAGAAAAAATATAATGAGATTACAAATAAATAAATGAACCTGATTTAGTTTCGGAAAATATGCAAATAAATAAATTTGCTGGTAAATTAGTTTGCCATTTTTAAATAACATGGTGGCATATGTAGTCCATTGGAGCTCTTGAAGATCATCTCATGGAAAGGGCAATGCCACTTTTCAAATAGCATTCTGAGCCTCAGCTGATCCATATAAAAAACCATCTCCAGCCTCTGTGATTCCAGCAACATCCATCTGTGCCCTCTCATGCATGGGGATATGCTCTGAAAGTCACAAAATCAGGTCCTGCAGCATTATTTCACATAAAGACAGGTAACAAATGGAATTTCAAATTGAGGTCTGTGCTTGTAGGAAATATCCTGCTTCTTTTACCAATCATGATGCCAAACTTTGATTGTGGTGCTCTCTGTTGGGTTCTGTCCTACTCTACTACACCACAGAGGCAGCATGGCCTTTTCAGATGCTTGACAGTTTTAAGACACCACTTTTCCATTTTAATTTGAGATGACAGCCACTAGAAGCTTCACGTTAGGATGTCTTCATCTTCCACCCTGGCTAAATACCTAAGAGGATATGAGACCTATAGATCCCTCTGTAGCAAGCATGACACCCTCCTCCCTACTTCCATTTCTTTGGATATCTCTGCTTGGCCTAGTAGAAAAGGAGGACATGCCATATGCATTACAAATAGGTTTTTAATTTTCATTCAACAGTTGCTGTGTTGAGAAAAGAAAAATAAGGTCTTACATGATCTGAAATGTTCAAAAATGCCATAAACAAACCTAAAATCATTGTTCTGGAGGCAAAGTAGGTAAGGAAAAACATACAAACAAAATGGAGCATATAAAATGGATTCCCAGTATTTAAAAGAAGACACACAATACAATCTTACAATTTCAAAATTTTGGAATTTAGATGTTCTGCATTACAAGGCCTAGAATGTTACATTTACTTAGGATTTTATATTTATTTTTAGAAAGAAAGTACTCTGTGACAGGAATTCAGTCTTCAGGAATAGGCATTAAGATTGTGTAAATTGTTAGATACACAAATTATTCTGTGCCTGTACAGAATGTAAAATACATTACAGACTTAATCCTGGCTGAGACTTGAGACATTAGGATGATTCCAGATAATTGGAAAAATAAGTAGAGCAATGACAAAAAAATCCTGATAAAATCTTTAAGGATGTGACAAGTTACACTAATTAGAGTGTGACCAATCTCAAGAACCATTGAATCACTTTGTTGTAGTTCAGGTTATACAGCCAGTCTTGCTGCTTAGCATCTCTGAACAGCTAAAGCATGACAAGGAGAATTCAGCACTCTTTGGTAAGAGTGAAGGAGAGCTGAATTTACTGCAGGAGTATTTCTGAAGTAGACAGTCATGATCGTTTCCTTTTTGGGACCTGACTTGTCTCTCTGGGCATGTAGATATAAGCAAACATCAGTACTTGAAGGAGTGAAGAAATTTCCAGCACAAGTCCATGTGATATCTAGGACCAAACACGAGAAGCTGTTGACACCTTTACTCCTCTTAATGTATTTTCAGGATCAACACTTGCATAACCCTGAAAATAACTAACTGGCAGCAAGTGACTTCCTATGACAGACCAATGCAGGGCTTTTTTATGTCATACTGAGACCCTCTCCTTTAAAATATGTTGACTAAACCTTGTTTGCCAGAGGAAATTTATAGCACTTTCTTCCTTTCACATGTGAAAACTGTTCTTCAATATTGTCTTAGTGTGAGGCATTGTTAGGAGAAATCTGTCCAGCTGTAGTGACTGGATTCATAACTGCAACAATAACTGCAGATTTCAACATCTGTTAGGCAGTGACTTGTGTTGGGAGTTAGGTTTGTTCCTTTTCTACATAGAGAATTTTTCCCCATAAGTTGCTAGGAGACTAAATACTGGGTGTTTATGGGTGCTTGACCAAAACAAAGAGGTGGCCCAAAGTCGGGAGGGGGAGATAACGGGAGTTTTAGGGAGTTTTAGGACAGGTAAAGGACGGGGGTGCGAGCAGCTGCTCGATTCTTGCTCTCGGCATCGGAGAGAGGACGGCCAGGCTGCTGCTTGCTGCGGGACGAGTTCACTGTCACCAGAAAATCCGGTCCTGGGAAATCGACCGTCATCTGCCCGTGTGCCCTGGAACTCTGAGCTGCCTCCTCCCGCCCTGCTGGGCCAGCCCTGTCCCGCTGCCATTCTCTCGGCTCTTTTTGCTACGCTGTAACCCGCACTGCCGGGACATCCCCGCCATTCCAGCTACCACCGGCGGAGCTTCTGATTTATCTCATCCACCAGCCCGGCATCTTCCACTGTTCCAGCCTGCTGCTCTCGAGATCAAACTGTTTCCAGTTTTGTGAAAACAAAGCCCCTCGAGGTTTTTCCTGGTTCTGTTTAGTACTATTGCTGTAGTTGTCTTGTTGTACATACTAGTAAAGAACTGTTATTCATAGCCCCAATATCTCTGCTTGAAAGGCCCTTTAATTTTCTAAATTATAATAATTTGGAGGGAGAGGATTTGAATTCTCCATTTACTAGGGAGGTCTTGCCCCTCTTTACCTGTCTATCAAACAAAGACACTTGCAGCGCTAGAAAGAGGGACACAATATCATTTATGTGATGGAAGTTTTGCTATAAATGCTGACTCAAAATGTTACTCTGGAACATAGCATCATGTTTTAATGTACAGAAATTACATCTGTCGGTTTTAGTGATTTTAAATCACCTGCAAAAGATCTCCATTGTGTAACTCGTACTTAAGAGGAGTGTGGAAAGAACAGGAGTGGCAGGGAGGTTGGGGCAAAGAGCTTTGCAGTTGTATAACCACCAAAACTGCCCCTCATCACACCTTCTGGCACCTCCTGATCTCGTACTGAGTGTTCAAGCTTTGCTCACGTGGTGGTTTGTGTGGTGGCAGAGGGGTGCAGTGCATACAGGACAGAGCAGGGCAAGGCACAAGCTGCCCCCTGCTCCAGAAGCAGGGCGTGCCACAGGCTGGGAGAGCTCACAGTGAGTGGCACGGAGGTGCAGGCTCCGGAGGTGCAGGCTCCAGGGTAAGGATGCAAATCTTAGAGAAAGCACAAATGGCAAAAATCACAGTACTTCATCAACAGAAGGAGTCACTAGCAGCACTACAGACTCTACCAGCCTCTGCAGCAACAGAACACTGAGAGGAGGAAAACAAGTCTGTCTTGTGTTGTGGAACAAAAATGTGTGTTCTATTTTCATCTGCTGAAGACAGTTGGGGAATTATTATTTTTTTTTCTCTTTATGTCTTATTACTCTGGGTGGAGGGGGGTGGATGCCTTTCTGGTAATGATTCAGCTGTTAAAACCGGGTGGGGTACAGTTTCTTATCTCTTTCACCACCCATCCTCCCTCCGGGGGATATTTTCTCCTAATGGGCCATTAAGGCTCACCAATGACACGACACATTTACATCATCCCACTGTGAGATGCTCCACCCCAATGGTGGGGAACTCCAGGGTCCCTACCTAGACAAAAACTGAAACTCAGAACACCAGACATCCTGTTTTTCACTGGATTTCAGAGTAAGATCAGACTCATCTCACCACCACTGGACCCTTTCTCAACGAGATCATCTCTGCTCCAACAGAACCACATCTGTTTCTCCAGGAGGACTGCTTCCAAACACCCTGACCAACAGGGGGTCAGGTCATGTCCCTGGCTCCGTCAGGGATTTCTGGGCTTTTTGTTTGTTTGTTTGTTTGCTTGCTTGTCTTTTTGTGCTATTACATTTGTATTTTTAATATTCCTAGTAAAATAACTGTTATTCCTATTCCCAAATCTTTGTCTGAAAGCCCTTAATTGCAAAATTATAATAATTTGGAGGAAGGGGAGGGTTACATTCTCCATTCCAAGTAAATTCCAGCTTTCCCTAGTGGATACCTGTCTTCTAAACCTAGACAAACTCTTAACTCTTTTCCTCAGCTGGCTAATTTTTGTTTAGTATGTTGTGTAGGTTGTAATGAGTTAGTAACAGACATAAGTAGTCTGGCAAATAGAAATATGGCACAACTATATTTTTTGCTAATGAAAACGTGGGTATGAAAAGGTATTTTTTTACATTTTCCTGGTTTTTACAACAATGTAGCAATACTTGTATTTACATTCTTACACTTGTGGAAAGTACTTTTTTTTTAAAAAAAAAAAAAAGAAAATCTTTCCTTAAGTGCTTATGCATGGAAAATATCAAAAAGTAATAATAAAAAAACAGATAAAGTGAGGATTAGGAGGCAGGATTAAAATTAAATGGCTACAAAAGCAATAATGGCAATATATAAATTCTGCATGCTTGATCACATGATCAGCTATATTCATCTGTGTTCTATCTGTACAAAATCATACTAAAAGAAGATGATAACTGAACTGAAGATGTTCAGAAGACATTATAAATTGCAGTCACATGCTTTAAAACATTTGAATAAAAATCTCAAACTGATAATGTTAAACTTAAAATTAGAAAGGAAGCAAAAATGAAATTGTCAGCTAAATCTATACTAATGCATTATTCAATTGTAGAACATATGTACTAAGAAACGGCCAGATTGAGAGTCATGAGTTTATAGGTGCCAAAACAAATGAAAATCATTGCAGAAACTAGCCAGAACAGCACATCTGCAGCAGAAAAGAAACTAGTTGTCAATCTGGCAGTAGCCACTACAAAAAGAAAAGCAATATGTTACTCGATGGTAGAAATTTAGCAGATATGAAGCCAGTTTTGTACTGAAGATATCCATACTGGAAAGAAGTGTCTTTATCAGTGGATGCCAGCAAAGCTGACTGTCTGCTTTTCATGGTTTATGAGGTTTTATGGAGGTCTTTTTCTGAGGCAAGCAAAATGTCCAGTTTTGCAGTCTTGAGCACTTTTTATATCTATATGAATTTATTCCAAAAATTCCACATACTCTTATTTGCACACAATATGCTAGGTGCTGTGAAGGTAATAATCAGACAGTAAATAAATACTATAGTGAGGAAAGAAAATAATGACATCCTACATACAACACAATATCCACTACCTTTTCTATAGACCAAACCCTTTCTTATATCCACTTTGTTTTGTGAGAAGTTAATTCTCTGCATCCCACCACTGCTCTATTTGAACACCTCCTCAACTCGTCCTTTGCCCATTGCTAAAAACCCCCAAGAGATTCTTTTTTGCTCTCTTTATGGAAGGGATATAGGCACTCTCACACAAATACAGGAACCATTGCCATGAGTTGACAAATTGTCTGTTCATTACTGTTCATTTCTTAAGCACTGACACACATGAATAAATATTTTTAAAAGTTTATGTTCACTGTTGGTGACAGTTCTAGACATTGATAGGAAATTTTCAAGCTTTTAGTCTGAAAACATTTCAAGATTTGAGCATGCAAACAGTCATAATCACCAACATGACATGAAGTGCCAGGATATAAAACATCCCTTTATCTCTACATCACACATGCATACCTGTTATAAGGTGTTTCGACATTTATTGATTCTTCCAGATGTTTAATTCAAAGACATAAAATATATTCAAGTATTTTTCTTTTATGTACCTAGATACAGGAATGTCACACAAAGCAACCTACAACTGCTATACATATTTTACCATTATCAAATCTATCATAAGTGTGGGTACAGAGAACTGGTGGTGGTAGATCTAGCCCAATGTCTTGGACTCCATCCCTCACAAGGGATAATTTCAGCATTAGGCCTACTACCTTTCATTCCTATTTTCCTTTCAAGAACAAGCAGGAGGTTTTTTTAACCTAAAAACATAATTCTTCACTTCTTAAGATTACTTAGTTCTTCCAGACAGGTAACATTTTTATGTGACCTTGTACTTATTGGTCTAAACAAAGCATGTATCTGCATTTATCTGCAAGTAAAATTACCATGCAAAGCATCTCCTTACCTTATACTGAATTTTAGAATTAAGAATACAGAAAATCACATGTTGAGTCCTGAGGCTACTAACACATATAACCTGGAGGATTCTTATTATCTTTTGATGTGACTGCTTCTAAGTCACATGCTAAATTACAAATATTTTCAATATTGTTTGTTGTTGTACTAGAAAATAAGAATAAAAAATGGATATTCTATTTTGAGCACCATATATATCTTTTGATTATCACATCTATATTAAGATCCATATTAGACAGAAGGTTTCTTCCTGAATCCAGCATACCTATTCTGACCTATGAAATGTTTTAAATTAATATTAGCCATAAAGGTTTGCAATGCATTTCAATGGAAGTGCTTTTTCTGTCACTAAAATCTTCTGAAATCAAAATGTCTGTATGTGTGTCTGTATATGCACTAAGCTGTATATAAAAAGAGTGAAGCCATGTAGCTAAACACAGGCAATATCTCTTTTCTTGTAACTTCCCCTAAAAATATCACAAGATTTCTGATAGTTATGGAGGCTGGCCAAATTTCTGGGCTATGTCCAGCCCTGGTCTATGGTACTCCATGAGATAAGCTAACTTCTTAAAACTGGAGTCTAAAATCCACTATACATGTCAAAAATTAAATCACCATTTAAAATCCTTCTTTTCCCAATAATTTTTTCAGACCTATTTTATGTTTCTGAGCAACTAAAGGGTATTTTTATGGCTATGTTTTAAAATACCTGAGAGCACATGTTCTATTGTGAGACTTCCATCAACTGCAATTTGCAGTGAAGTACCTACCCCCTATTAATGTGACGTATTGACACATCTCAGAGCTACAGTCTGGAATATGGAGAAAGGAGAACTGAACCACCAGAGTGTCTAATGAACCAAAGTGCTAATTTATTCAGTGCTAGACAAGAAATAGGATTGCAAATCCTGTAACATCACCACAAAAATCCCTCCAGGAAGCAATATAATATGTCAGTTTGGCACAGGGGACCCTAGAAACCATTACTGAATCAGAATATCTAAAATGAAATGTTTCTTTATTTAGAACAATGAGAATGTTGCAAGTGAATTCTGACTAAACACATATCACAGTTCAGGACAGGCTGTCGGCTGATTTCAAAGGGTCTAGACATACTCTACATAACAATCATGAAACAGGTTTGAATTGATCATCTTGTTCCAACCTCCCAGCCATGGGCAGGGACATCATGGACTAAAACCATGGAAATAGCAATTTATACATGCACACAAATATATATACATATATTTCTAAGGCTTTTACTTACATATGCAAGGACAATAGACTGTAGCTATCAAAAGAGGGAGAGGGAAACAGGAAGGCTCTGCGAAACATAAATGAACTTTCAGGTTATCACTGACTGGGTTTTTTTTCTTAACTTATTAACACTCAGCTTAACAGAAGATTGGGCTGGATTTTAACCTCAGTCAATCCTACACAATTTAGACTCATGGGGTCATTATTAATGTTGGAAAAGGCACCTGATATTGTTGAATCCACCCATTAACCCAGCACTCTGTTCACCACTAAACCATATACCTAAGAATTATCTCCAAATGCCTTTTGAAAACTTCCAGGGACTGCAATTCTGTCACTTCTGTGGGCAACCCACACCACTGACAAAGGTTTGTAATGCAAAGATTGGTGGTCTAAAACAGCTCATAATAGGAACAATATGTTGGGCTGCTGACTGGAGCACTTCGTAGCTGCACTTGCCTCCTTTTCCAAAAGAACAAGGAGCCCTGACAGCAAACAATGGACCCTGGGCTGGATGTCTGTACTAAAACATGAGCCCTTCTGACAGAGGCTGAGGCAAAGCAGAATTACAATTTAGATTCACCCATGTTAGTTTTGGGAAATTATTAAGGCATATCAAACAACTCCAGGACAGGCTACAAATTTCAAATGAAAGTGGTAGTTGTAAATTGACATCCTTCATATGTTCTGACCCATAAACCACTCATCACTCCCTCTCTCATTTCTACTGTACAGGAAAATGAAGAAATCACAAGAGACAGCTTTTGGTTTAAATTTTCTTGAAGGGTCAGGCTGATGACAGGAACATCTGGCAATTGAAAGTGGCATACTTCTAATAGCTACCTAGGAGATGAGGTGCGAGAAGCACTATTACTCAACTGAGACCAAAAAAATTCAACAGACATGACAGAAGAGAAAATCATAGCTTTTAATTGCATCCAGTTGTTACTTTGGAAATAAAACAACCAGCCTTAGTGATAGCTTGATTATCATATTGGCATCCTGTCATCTGTAATGCATTTAGGAATAAAATTGCTGATAGCCTGGTATTTAGTGTTTATCTACTGTGTATTTTAAGGTTATTGAGTTACACTTGAAGGCCAAAGTCATCTGCAGTGTAAGTGACAAAGCACAAACTGCATTCTACTTAATCTCTGGACAGGTGTTGGAAAGAAGGCCAAATAGTGACATATGTATCAACACCTCCACTTAGAATTTTTTGCCAGTGATGTATTTGCCACATCAGCCAAAGACTTTTACTCCTAATACTCCTTCTAGAATGTAATCATCTTCAGTACCACTAAAATAGAAAGTTACGGGGTTTTTTTAATCACCAAGGAAGAAGAATCATTGCAATGAAAAAGCAGAAAAAAATTTATGCCCTGTCAAATTAAAGTATTACCAGACAAAATAAGTGCTTTTCATATTGTGCATGTTTTCTGAACTCTTAGTGCCCTATAATTACATTGAAAATGAAGGGGGAAATAGTGATACATTAAATAGAACAACGTATTTTTCTCACCTAATGAAACTTCTTTACCCTCTGACCAACAAACTTAAGTTTCTTGGCAAAGCCATGCTGGCTGTCTTGAATCACAGCCCTGTACTCTATGTGCCTTAGCAAAGCTTCTGGAAGGCTCTGTTCCATGATGTTCCCAGGCACAGAGGTGAGGTTGACAGGTCTGTAGTTCCCAGGGTCCCTTTCCAATGTTTTTTATAAAGATGGGTACCATGTTTCCCATTTTTTAGTCACCTGGAACTGCACCTGATTGCCATCCATGAGTTTCCCAGTATCATGGAGAGTGGCTTGCCCACTCCACCATCAGGAAAGGCTTGTAATTAAATAGAATGTTTTCAAAAAAGACACCAATCAGGAAAAAAAAAGATAGGAAAAAACCACTTCTGTGAAGAAATCAGTGGCTAAAATTGTTAACACTTCCAAAAGCCTTCTTTTCACAGATATTGAGAGACCAAACATCACTAGTAAAATACAGTTTTTGTACCTCTGTCTGTTGATGGCCAGAAGGTAGACCCTCATCACAGCCTCTAAATTTTAACAGAAGTGTCCACAGCAAAATGTAGTATTTAGCTTTAATATAATTCTATGTTTCTGAAGCATTTTTTTACCATTTTCTGGAACTGATATCTTGTTCTTTTCCCCATCAATATTATTCACTAAAGCAGTGGATATTATTCAATTTTGTCACACTTATTTATCAGTAATTTGTAATCTTCACCCAGGACAAGCTCTGGATTTAAAGAGGTTATTTGAATTCAGAGTTTTGTGCTCCATATGCTGCTGTTTCATCTGCCTGTGCTATAGTCAGATAGGAGAAAAAATCAACTTTTAATTGAGCCCCCAAATGATTTAATGTAATTTCCTATATCTTTTAGCAGTGTGACTCATAGCAAGTGCCTTTCTCTTAATTCCATAATCTGTTCCCTTGATCTCCTCCAGGAAACACAAGTTGCTGAGACTGTAGTTTCTCTCTTTTGTTGGTTCCCTGGGAGTAAAGCAATATTGTCCAAGAAAAGGGGTAAACACAAGCAAAATGCTGAAAACATGATAGTTTTTTTACATTTTTTACATCATTATCTTCCATTTTCAAGAGAGAAGCATCTAATATGTATGGATGCAGAAGAAAATAAAACCATTGAAAAAGCAAGAATTTATAGGACTTTCCCAGTGCAGTTAGAGACTCAGAAGTTTTAGGACTGAGGAGTGAAGTCACTTACCTGGATCTGTTCTGACTCATTCTTCTTACACATTCTGCTTTTGTAAGGTTAAACACATATTGGTTAAAATGGATTACCTAGGAAACAAGAAATCAAGAGTGGTATAAAAATCACATGGGAAATTTGCAGACTGAAGTATAATCAAAAACTACACAGACAACAGAATCAGGAAACCATTTTCACGTGACTTTAAAATACAGTTTATCATTAATGATACAGAAGTACACATAAATTGTATACATGTGTAAAACATAACAAACAAGTATATATAATACAGAATACTAAAAAGCATGTTCAGCCACCAGAGAAATGTTCTATCTGGACAGATATTTCACACAAAAATTGACATGAACAGAATAAACCATGTTTGCCAAAATACAAGTATTTAGGTTTTTATTTTTACTTCGAGTGCTTGATCTAAGACCAGTCAAGTAATTTCTATTGCATGAGAGCTCAGTCGTCATTGCATTGGAGAAAGGATATGAGACACACAGAAATGTCATTCAGAATTAATGTCTTAAGCAACATATGGACCCCTTTCTCTTCCATCTTAATATTCAGTGTAAGGTTTCTCAATGCTCTGATTAAACACACAAACATCAGACAATTAATGTGAAGTCCAAGGCCTCTAAAAGATAAGGAAGACCAAGTGTTCTGAGAGGGATAGCTGAAAGCATTCAAGATTCAATCCCTCTTTTAATAGGGAATTTCTGGGAGAAAAATTTCAAATATATATTTCTAAATATTCTCTGAACACAAGTAATTTCTCATGTTAATAACATGAGAGTGCCTGTATAAATAGGAAGTCATGATTTTTTGACCTCTTGCTGAAGTCACTCTTTCTGTCATTAGGACTCCTCATACACTAAAAATCCATGTTGACTGTAAGCCCCATGCAATTTTTCCTGGCATGGTGAATGCAGCTGGATTTCATTTTTTAATTTAAAAGCCTTCTGTGGTTTTAAGATGTCCATATAAATTAAATGTTTCTATTTGAAGCTACTGGTAGTATGGCAGATGCTTCTGTGGGACCTTGAGGCAAAAGCAGGGAAAATGCAGGAGAAGGATTGAGTTGCAAGAATTGGCTCAAGCTATTTCTGTGTATACAAGGGCACTGCAAATGGAGTTTGCCACTTAGGTGCCATCTCCCTCATCTCAATCCTACCAGCATACTCATATGCAACTAGCTGGCAGGCTCAAAGCTTGTTCTTCAAGGCACGAAATGTCCCCCGAGTCTGCACTGCCCCAGATTGGCATCCCCCTTTCTAAACCCATGCCCAAACCCTTGAGATACTGCCTCTGCTGCTCACAACACTTCCTGCCAGGGCTGATTTTCTACATCTCTGGTATGTGATATCAGCCTCCCCAGACCATGGTGTTTGCTCTTCCACATACAGCTCCACAATCAGTCTAAACACCCTGGAAATTCTTCTGCTGAGTTGATGTGAACATAAGGGTGTCCTTATCCTCCAGAGCCTGAAGGGGACTGCTGGGGAAGGGAAGTCTGAAGAAACATCCTTCCTCTGCAGTACCCCAGGAGGAGGCTGGAATGGAGAGCCTGTTGCAGCTATGTATTTGGCAGCTGTGCATGGACCAGCCACTGCCTGCACTGAAAGAGAGGGCAGGAGAACCTGCTCCCATTCACCATTCAGGCTGGATCTGCTCTCACCACAGATTGCAAACTTGAATTATACTTTGTATGTAATGGCAGATGAGAGAAGATGACTAATATGCAGGTAAATGATCAGATTGTTTTGTTCCTTGTTTCCTTCAACCTTCAAGCTTTATTTATTTTCTTAAGAACACAGCAATATTTTTCTGGACAGCAACAGAAATAAAAAAATAAAAGTTAGTTCCCAATATCTGTATTTTTTTGGTGTCCCTTTCTCTTTTGCCTGCATAAAGTCAAAAGTTCTGTCATAAGACTAAGATATTTTAGACTAATTAGGACAAAAAGAGCTGGCATGGAGGATATCACAATGGCTACACACATTTGCTTGTATCTTAAGACAAGGCAGAATTTTTGCTTGTTAATCTTTATTCCTACAATAGAGTTTCTAACAAAGTTTATACTCATTACAGGAGAACCAAAGATAATTTGTTCTGACCCTTTATTCTATTTTAAAAGATGATTTTCATTTATTTATTTTGGACTACTCTTACTTTACCCTTGGGATAAGAGATAAACCAGATTCAAAGGCTCTAATTCAGGGCTTGTTGACTTCAGTGGCCTCTTTTCCTTGTCTTTACTGGAAGTCTCTGGCACACTGAAAAAATTACCCTAAAACCTTTACTGCACAGAAGTGATTCTGTCAGAGGCACCAAGTAATTTCCATGGGATGATTAAAACCTGCTTGATTTACTCATGTGAACAAGTTGGATTTTATATAATAGGAGTAACTGAAACAGCAGTGGTTATCAAAGTGGATTAATGGACTTTAGGGAGTTTCTGTCAACTGTGATATGGGTGGCTCATGCTGACAACTTCCTATGTGTAACAGCATATCCCAAGTCTTTGAATACAAACCAGAAAATACCAAGATAATAGCAAAAAATACATTTCAATGCCAAAAATACTCCATATATAAAGGGTAAATATATAGTTTTAAAAACGTTGTTTTCATTTAAAAGCAAACATCAGTTTAAATTTTTTAGAATTTCATTAGCAACAGCTTTACAAAAGATGTACTTTTTAAAGTGACATCACCTCATCCAACTCTGACAAGCAGCTCATTTTTTTTTAGAATTGCATTTATTTCAGCTATATAATGAAAATAAATTCCTTAATGTGCTTATACAGCTCCTTGGTAAAAGTCCCTCCTTCCATTTATTTTTCTATTTGTTTCATTAGATTGCCTATCAACAGTAAAAATAAAATTGTTCCTCTCAAATTATCACAGAGATCAGCATCTTTTATCAAGCCTGTTCTAGACATGTAGAGCTTCTGAATTAAATATAATCAGAATTAAGTGGCAGTAAAAAAGCTCCTGTTACCTACTCCCCAACCCATTTCAGTGTAGCTGATTCATGATGACTGAGAAGATTTTGTGCATAACCTCATATCTGTGTAATTTACCACAAGGACTAGATCAGTCAAGAAGGATATTAAACAACTTTTTTATTACCAGCTAAGACTAATGCTATAAACTCAGGGATTAAACAACATGTACAGACTCATGTCTGGACATTTCAGGTTTCAAGTCACATTGGCAGAGCTCATTGTCTTGGTTTAGAAAGACAGGTGTCTGCCAGAGAAAGCTGGAACTTCCCTTGGAATGGAGAATGTAAACCTGCTCCCTCCAAATTTTTATAATTTTGCAGTTAGGGGCTTTCAGGCAAAGATATGGGAATAGGAATAACAGTTCTTTACTAGTATATATAACAAAGCAAAACAAACAACAACAACTACAGCATTAACAACAAAAAAGAACCAGGAACCTCGAGGGCTTTCCTGACCCGGGGTAGTTTGATCTCTGTGCCCCTGCAAGTCTCTCAGAGCACCAAGCTGGAATGGTGGAAAGTCCCGGGTTGGCAGCTGGAAGGGCAGGATGCCCCCGGCAGGCAGGGGCGGGATGCCCCAGCAGGGCGGGGCTGCAGCGCAGCAAAAAGAGCAGCGCTGAAGCTGCCGCAGTGGGATAGGGCCGGTCCAGCACCAGCAGGGCAGGAAGAGGAGCTCAAAATTCCTGGGCACACAAGCAGATGATGGTCGATTTCCCAGGATTTCCCACTTTCTGGTGACAGTGAACTCCTCCCACAGCAAGCAGCAGCCTCTCTGTCCTCCCTCCAATGCTGAGAACAAGAGAGCAAAGCTGCCCCCTGCCTCGTCCTTTACCTGCCCCAAAAACTTATGTGGTCTTCCCCCACCCAACTTTTGGCAACCTCTTCATTTTGGTCAAGAACCCCTAAGTACCCAGCAGTTAGACTCCTAGCAATTTATTGGGAAAAATTCTGTAAGTAAAAAAGAGACAAATCTAACCCCCAACACTCATTTATAACTTCTCTTCTTTGGCCAAGTGTAGATTTAGACATTGTCATTTTCATGGAGAAGGGGTCAAGCTAAAATATTTTCACAAGCCTTACTGTATAATAAACACAGTTTTCAAGAGTATCCCCAGTGTAGTCCAAAGTTATCCCCAAAGTAGTCCAAAGGATTTGTCTCATCTATAATAACTCATCAACACTTTAAAACAGAGTTGGAAACATGTTTCCTTTTCCTAATGGTATATTTTGAATGTAAAGTCATCTAAAAATTGAAATTGAAATTAAAATACTTTGTCTTCATAAGAAATGGTTCCAAAACCATGTCTTTATATTACACCTTAGTTATACGAGTTAAGATGGCTATCATCCATAGTCCAAGGAAAAACCAAAAGCCATTGGTCTATTTCCTTTCTTCCTCTTTGCATTCCTTTGTTTTATTCCTAAAGTTAAAGATTATTTAATTTGTTCCAGCTACCATTGGGTGTCATGGGAGGCAAAAGATGCTCTGCTCAGGTGGGTGCCACTCAGTCTGACCATGGTCAGCATTACCCAGATGTGACCCAGCTCTCTGCTGCAAACCCTGAGGTTGCATAAATGGGCTGTTAAATTCAATTCAAAATTTCCAGCTGAAAAACTGGAAACAGAACAGCCAGACACTGCTGGATGGTTTCCTGGCCATGGCTGGCTTGTGTCAGCTTAGCAGAGAGCAGGGTGGGCACAAGCTCAGGCATGCTGATCCTCATTCAGCAGTAAATAAAACAGAGTAGTCTGTCAGTTCCTTTGGCTTACATCTTTCTGTCTTTGAATTCCCAGGGGTTTTAGCTCTATTGACACATTTTAGGATATTTTAGAAAAAAAGTTAAAAACCAGGAAATTTTGTGCTGTTTGACATCAAAGACAGCTTACTGTCACCCAGTATTTGATTATGTAGTTTTTTTCTGTTACTGGACAGTTATTTTGATTTCACTTAGATAAAAAGGTCCCCAAGATCTCTTACCTTCTCTGTGTCCTCACCTTCTCTGTGCTGGGAAAATACTGGGCTTTCAGCCCATACAAGACAAGATTTTTTTTTTTTCTTCACTGAAAACCAAGAATATTTTTGAGCATCCTTAAACAAGTTCTATGCATGTGTCTTCCATTTTATCAGACAGAGAGATTCTAAGGAGACAACTTTATTTTCCAGTATCATCAGAATGTCATAAAGATGTTAGTATTTTTATATTAAAAACAATGGGATATTTGCCACTGGTTTTAATGAGGATAGGATTAGGGCCAAAATCTGAAGGGTTGTTTTTTTAAAAAAGAAGAATTATTTCATACCATTCCCTTGGTTGTGCTTTATCTGGCTAAACTGCATAGTCTATGTTAAGTATTTATTTTCAACTGGATAAGGCAAAAATCTTTTTTTTTGGCATTTATTCTTAAGCAAACAAGTCCTTAGAAAGCCTTCAGAAAAGAAATGCACTCAAACCTTTTTTTTTAAGCATGGTTTAATATTTTAATATTTTACAAGTAATCTTTTATGGGTTTGAAATTGATTTGTTTGCAACAGTGGATAGAAATTGCATCTTCAAATAAAATAGCTTGAACTAAGGAACTATATTTTCAGTCCACTGTTTTAAAATTCTGTGGCAAATATTTTTAATTGTATAAAATACTTTGTGTGTATTTAGACATTTCTTCATGACCACAATCACAAGCTGTTAAACTCATATCCCGAGAGTTATTTTATTTTTATTTTTTGTCTTCCAGATCAATAGTATGTACTGATCTATCCTAAAATTTATAAGGACGGCAATAGTAAAAATGTTGAAATATGCTTGAGAAACATACCATAGAAAATAGCATCCAAACAGATTTTTCCCAACCAGTTTATCATTTGAAACAGGACTGTAAAAGCATTGAATAAGAAATAAAAATTTATTTAAGTATTTACTCACTTGAATAATGGCCAATGTTCTCTGAAACATAAGGTTAAAATAATGGAGATAAGAAGGAACATGCTATCTTCCTATATAACTCCAGTTTTACTTTGATGTTTAACAGCTCATTATGCGTTATTTTTAGTAGTGATAAGTCAGTTTTCTGTTTTGATTTTATGGGTGTCTCATAGACTAATCAGTGGGAAATAGTATTAAACCATACAAAAAATGGTAGTCCTTCAAATTGTTTTGTTTTTTTCTTATGTGGCATATTTTTATATAAGGCAGTTATGTACTATTTTACCTCACGATATTTCTCTCCTTTTAATTCATAGTAGCCTTTGAATATACTTTTCAAATGACTGTGAAAAGTCATTGGTATAGCTGCAGCAAAATTTACATTTTGCTTACTGAGCTTGACAGCCTTTTTCCCATATGCATGTCACTAGCATTGCCAGATTATGGAAGACATATATTCTTGTCTAGAAATAAAATTGAGTTCAAGAGTTGAGTTCATTGAGTTCAAGATCTTAAGTATTTTTCTGTAAGGTATTTGCAGTATATACTCTGTCTTACTTTAAAACATTTAAAAAAAAATTAAATAAAGTAACCATATAACTATTACAAAATGTTGTTGCCCTGGTTTTGGCTCCCAGGCCAGTGGAAGAGGGTGTGGCCAAGACTCAAATGATATTTGATACCACCCCACATCATTGTTGGGGCAGGGCAAAGAGACTCTCGCTTCTGTGAAGAAGGGTATTCCTTCTGGTGAGAGAAAGTGTGTCGGGCAAACCAGTCTGGTTTTATTTTGTATGTAAACAATTTCTTTGCCTTATACCTTTTTTTAATTAATATTGTTGTTCTTACTCTTTTCTTATGTGTACTAGTTTGAAAGCAAACCAGTGGGAGATCCCAAGTCAGAAATATAACTTAATATGAAAAGTAAAATAAATGCAATAATCTACAGAAACACTGACAGAGTTGTGTGGACATCCTGTTGGTCAGGATATTGTTATAGCCCAATCAAATAGTGGCTGCAGTCCTCTTGACATGATATATGTGGTTCTGTTGAAGCAGTGATCCTGTAGAAGGGTTCGATCTTCCTCTGAAGGTCCAGTGGTGGTTATGGAACTCTTGTCCTCTGGGAATTCAGTGGATAAGGCTGCCTGTGGTGTTTCAAATGTCAAATTATATCCAGGTAAGAATTCTCGATTCCTTCCCCTGGGTGGAGCATCTCACAATGGGATGATGTAATTTTATCAGTCATGCACTGAGCCTTAATGGCCCATTAACAGAAGATATCTCCAGGAGGGAGGATGGGTCGTGGACAAACACTGCCCCACCTGGTTTTAACAGCTTATGAAGCACGTGATAGAATACATATTTTTGGGTACATCTTACATTGTAACCTAAGACATTAAGTCATTCCTTTTTCCAGAAAATGGTTTTTATCTTAACCTGTGACCCTTGTCTTTTATTCCTCCCATTCAGGAGGGGAGAAGAGTGGCTCATGGTCTTTTTAGTTGGAGTACTAAATTGGAGAAAACTATTTCTAAGCCACAAAAGTTGTGGAAAATGCTACTGCGCCAAGAATGATATGGCAGTCAAGCTGAGTTTTCTTAAGCAAAATCATCAGATGTTGTTTTCAATGTTCTTTTTAACACAGAAAATTATGGATGCCTAAGAACCCATGGCATTCAACTATTTTTCAATCTTACGTGTTTACAGATCTAACTCAAACTGAATGAAAACATAAGACTGTCAGTTTTCTGTATGGACTTGTTCCTTACGACCAGTACAACTTTCTTGAAAATATGATAAAAAGCAAAACTTTCATCAAACTAGTCCTGATGGGACACTACACAGCAGTTTTTGAAGAAAATGTAGCCCTCAGGGGTTTTTTTGTTTGTTTGACTGGTTTTGAGATATCCTGTGAAACAATGAGAACATTATATATTTACATACTTTAGACATTCTTAAAAATCTAAATTTCTGGTAGTAACTATCTGAATCTGTAAATGAAATTTCTCCCAGAAAAATATCTGAATGTGAATTTAACTGTATGCACATACTTAAAATTCATTCAACAGCATTTTATTCTAATTATGAAGTTCAAAAAGGCTTGTCAACAAAACAAGCTGATTTTGTGCTTATCAGTAAATAAAAATAACCTCATAGATCTGCTTCTAATGGAATTAGGTGATACTGTCAAAAATGAGAGGAAAAGATATTGCTTTCAGTGTTTCAACCATAAACTATTATACTGTATTATTATAACAATACTATGCCATTTTATAAACTGTCATTAGTAATAAAACAGTAACATTTTCTACATTTGCTGCAGATTTACAACATATCTCCCTGGGTTACTTCTGGAACTCATTTGAGGTGACCTATTGCTAGATTTTGCTCATTATTTGAGGCAGGGTTGAAAGCCAGACGTGGGTTTATTACTGTCACCTCATCTGAGGGAAAGGCCCCCAGCTTTCAAAGGCTCAGAATATTTCTGCTTCTGCTACACTGAAGTGTTTCAAGATTGTACTGAAAATGCTGCAGCAACTCAGCTTTGAGTTAAAGTGTTGGCCTGTATTTATTTTTGTTCTAGTGTATGGAAAGCCTGTCAGAAAGTGGATAAAATTATCTTATTTGCTTAATTTTCATGAGGTAGCAAATATTTTAAATTCTAATAGCAATTTCTCTTTTTCTTTATTTTGTTTTCCAATCTCCAGACTTCTGATACTCATTAGAAAGATCTAACAAAATCTTCCAAAAGTTTCCTAATGTCAGTGATTTGTACTTGAGGTAAAACACTGGTTCAACTGAAAATAAAAACAGCATTTGATTTTGTATTACTAGTAAAACATAGTCAGGAAACCAAACTAAAAGAAACACCCAATAAAAATGAGAATCTCATTTTGACATCAAGCCAATACACATTTCTCTCAGAAGTAACAACAAAGTATCCAATGTATTTTCCCTGGCTTAAACTTTACTATCAGAAAGATAACTAAAAATCCTCTTCCCTCTATTTAAAACAAAACCAAAAGGTACTACCCAGTTGATTTCTATTTTGGCAGTATGAACTTAGACCACTGTGTTGGGACATCTGAAATGGAATCTCTGACCTGTGGCAGATACAAGTGGTCAAAGAGTACAGTTGAGTGATCAGGTATTACTGCTGATAAAGTATCTCATCCATCAAACAACAGCTTGAGGGAAGAGCTGAAAGAAGACAAAAAAGAAAGTGTCCTTCTTTTGTTGTATTTGACTTAAAAATCAGTATCAGCTTTGTTTTCTTAAGGTTTTTGTTATCATTCTGTGGTGTTAGCAGAAACTTGCCTTTCTTTACAAAAAAAAAAAAAAAAAGCAGCTTTTCCTTGCAATAATGACAACTGCTTACTTAAGTTTCCATTATGATTTTTTAGAGCAAATCTAAATCATTCTTTGGAACCATGGAATTAAGCAGAGCTCCTGGAATCTTAAAGCTCAGTACTGAGGTGGAAATTACTTGGGCCTCAACTGGAGTAAGAGCTAGATACTAGGATTTCCCACAGGCATTAGGATCTAAAAGAAAGCCCCTTGGTACAACCCATGGCAGGAGGAAACATGCAGACCTAACCTATAAAGTCAGATTGGTGAGATAAGAAATAATTAACTGGTTTTATTGAGTGGGGAGGGTGAGACCACTCTCTGGCCTCTCCATTAAGGCTGGCAAAGCAGCAGGATGGCATTAGATTTAAGGGTGATCAATCTTTAAATTTTCAAAAGGAAGCAATGTAGTGGGCTCTTGAGCAAGGGAATGGGAAATGATATTCCCAAGCCATCAGAAACAGTGCCAGGTCTCTTTGACACAGAAGGCAATTTTGATTCTTTTCCCTTTTAGCGTGTTTTTTTTATTGAGCTATTTGTGGTTTCTGATGTTTTCTAATATACACATACAGTAACACAATATGATGCACAAAAATTTAGGAAAAACCAGCTGAAAGCAGTAAGGAAAAATCTCAGCAGATTAAAATTCAGTGGAAAACCAAACGGTTGTTCTTTTTCTAATTCATAACTGAGAATGTCTATAGCTTACTTAGAAGGTACTCATTATTTCTGAAGGTACTATTATTTCACAAAAAACTAAAATTAGAGCTATACTTCATATCATCACCCTCATTTGCAGACAGGTGATTCAAATTTTTTTGGAATTAACTTTCTCCTGCATGAGACCTCTCCCCTTCCATCTGGTTTTAATTCTGACTACAAGGAGCAGTTCTTGCAGCCATTTCATTATTCACCTTCTTGATAAACTCATGGGATAGAGATATTCAAAATTCCTGTAGACATATGTAGTCAGAAAAGATATTAAATTTGTATTAGTAGCAGTCAAAAAGGTTCATTAACCCTCTTGGCTTTCTGGAGCATCTGAGAGTGGTATCTAAATATTTTCTTTTGCAAAAGCTTTATGTCTGCAACATCTGAAACTCTCACTTGCTCCAGTACTTTTGAATAACTCCTTGACAAGGAAAATAAATTTCCTGCATTCTCCTTATGGTCATCAGTGGGGCTACCTGTCTGCATTCCAGAGTATGTTAACAAATCATATTACATAGCTTAAAGTTGCCTCATTGCTTTCAACTCAAATTCATAACTACAGGTATGTAAAAACATTCTGGACTTCTAGAGTTGTAATTTTAATGGTTCATGATCTCATGCAGTCAGTTTGTTGTAATATAATAAACACATTGAAGTAAAAATGATACATTTACTACAACTGATTTAATAGGGTACTTAGAGTATAAGTTTTTTTCCTAAATTACTGTATAAGTCTGACTATTGTAAATAGACCCTGTTGTTTTACAGACTCCTGTTTTGGTACCATCTTTCTGGAAACAGATATTTATTTCTGAAGGCCTTCTTAACAATTCAGAATAACTAACTTTTACTCAGAAAACCTGAGTTTTCTGAGTATTCCTGGTGCCACTAAGGAGCAAGTGGATCAACCTATCTGGTTGCTGGTCTATTATATTTAATATTTATTTCCAGATCACAGAGTATTCTGGGTTGAAAGGGCCCACAGAGATCATCAACTCCACCTCTTAATTGAATGGCTTATAAGGGGATTGGATCCACAGCCTTGGTACTATTAGCACCATGCTCCGACCTCTGATCTCAGGGTCACTCAGAAATGGTGAAGAGATTCTCTGAGGGAGGGTTCAGCTTGAGCTGCTTTGAACAGTAAGCATTTTATATCTAGCTGGAAACAGAGACATTTATCTTACCTTTATACCAAAGACATCCAAAAAGCAGTAAATATGTCATAAGATGCAGTGGTATCATAATTGTCTTTAGCTACTGCCAGCATTTCAGATTCTCCTTCTAATTTGTTGGCATTTATTTGGAATTAGTAGGTCAATGTGAGTCATAGTTGGGGCAGCACAGAGGTAAAGTTTGCATGACACCTGTACCAGCTTTAAATATAAGCCAGAGCTGGTTTTGACTCTGCTTTCCTGAACACCAAATTCACTGAAGTTCTGAAATGCAAGAAGTGATGATTATAACAGACAATTAATTTCTGAGCATTTGAAGAGAACAGGGTATGCAACTAAATCCTCATCTGGATTTAATGTTTAGACATACCAACAAATTTACAGCAATAAGAAGATGTGCTGATATCACTAAAATTAGATATTGGCTAGATTTTTCAATGGCGAAATAGGTAATAGATAATGAGAATATATTTTTATTTCTAATGAAAATGTTTTCTCACTAATACTTTCAGTCCTGGACTTGGCCTCTGTTTTTTTCATATGATCAGACTTTTCTCACTTTAGGCCAACTCTCCTGGTAATGTACATTATCACAGTGAGCTCATTCTCATGTAGTTCTTTACATTTCTCAGAATCTGGAGATTGAAGGAGCAATTAATTTGGCTAGGATAAAATTAAATAGAAACATCCAGAAAAACTGGAAACTTACATGTTGATGCTGGCTACAATGACTATCTATTTTTATTGTACTGTTTTTCTTTGCAATACACCACTACAAGTTGGAAAATACCCTAAAACCTGAAAACAGGCTTGGAATGCTACAGTCTAAAGACTAGCATTACTCTGGTAACTGTCTTTTCACTGCAATGATTACAAAGCCCTTTAACAGACAAAAAGGATTTACAAGTGCACCTACAATTTCGAAGTATGGTTTCAGGATACCAGTGAAACCACTTCCTGATGTGGAAAGGTTACCACAATGTCTTGTTTGCTATAATTAGGAAGTAACATGTCAAAACACCTACAATTGAGAGGCAGAGGCAAAAGCTGGTTTTGTGGTATTGGTACAAAGTTGAGTCTTGTTTAATTTAGTAAAATTACTCTTGTGCATGAATGTAACAAATCATAAAATCTTTTCCAGTGGCTTTCATTTACCACTGCATATGCAAATCCTTACCTTTAATTTAAATGGAAGATCTTAAGGGAACTATCTCAACTGTAAAGGAGAGAGAATTCCAGTGGGGAAAAACAAACAAAACAAAAACCACCAAGAATAATATGTCACCTTCATCCTTACTGCTTTCCAGGGATGAGTTTATCTCACCAGCAAGGAATGAAGGTCTCGTGTCAGTCAGCAAGAGAGATTCTCTTACATCCATGCCAAAGTAGTGACTCTTAGACAAAAGTTGCTAAAACAATGCCATAAGATGAATGAAAGTATTAAAAGACATACTCTGATTAAGAATTAGACATAGTTTCTGTACCATCAGTATTTATCTTGCTGATACACAAGATTAAATTGACATTTTATGACAAATATTCATTTGATACAATATTTTTATCAAATGAGATAATTAATGGAGGTAGAAGGAGAAAATAAAGCAGTTTAATAAGTAGATTTTAAATTTTATCATCCAGAGCTCTCAGGAATTAAATAGCACTATCAAAGCCAGATAAGCATATGGGCAGAAACTAGTTAAGCCAAGTTCCCAGTGCCAGACAATTATGTAAAATATGTGCTGATTTCCAGGTGCAGGCAAATATCTCCACAGGAATGGTGTCACTCCACCTAGAATTTAATAAATTGAAACTACCATCTATACCACTCAGTGTGTGTCTCACCTGCCATATGGGATTCAGTCATTAGTGGGGTAACTTTTGGTGAGTAGGTTTTAGTTTGACTACTTGATATATAAAATGTCTGCTTTTGTGAAGTTTAAGCTTGTTAATTGCTACATCCATTTGGCTCTGCACTAAAAATGATAAAATGATGACTGCTAGTCTCTTCTTGTCGCACTTTTACAGGCTTCTGCTGGATACCCTCAGACTTTCTTTTTCAGCTTGCCAAGTCATAATCTACATAAGATGTTCTTTGTACAGAAATGCACCTTTCAGATGTCCTTTTCTGTTCCTGTTCCAGAGGTGTATCTTTTCAGAGATGGGAGGACAAGGCCTGTGCAGAGCAGGCAGGACATATGCACTTCCTAGAGTATGCAGTGGTATCCTGATGCTCTCTTTATTGCCTGTTCAACATATACTCCAAATACAGGTAGTTCTGCCTGTCTCACTTTACACCTTTGTACTTTGGAAACAGATAATTTCATAGGCAAAATATTTCTTCTGCAAACTTTTTTCCAAATATTGTGTTTAGCTTGGTGCTCTGCAAATAATAATGTCTCCACATATAGGTATGAAAGAAAAAAATGTTGTTTAAATTACATATGAAATTAAAAGTCTTACTGCTTAGGAAATCAGGAAAAATCACCCCTCACTCAAAGTCAAATAAAACAATTAAATGAAAAATAATTAAATATATTGTAATATGAACACTTTATCCTACTAGAAGAAGGCATTATTCGTTATCTCTTCTGAAGTGAATTAGATCTGGGAAAGAAGGGAAGCTTGGTCTGGTTCTTATAAAGATTTCAATACCATGTAAAGATAGAGGGTAACTCCTTCAGAAAATCAATACAATTTGAAAGTCTTCATCATTAATAGAATTTGAATAGTACCATATGTATAAATCTACAGATACAAACAATATTCATACAGCTTGTGTTTCCAGGCCCTAATGCATAGAAAATGAGAAACATAACCCTTTTTTCATTCTCTTTTGCCCATTATGGATAAAATTATGAGCCCCTATTGGATAACATAAGTTCCAAACCAGAGATCAATAGTTGATTCAGCTGAAGGAAGTAAAATGTGTACAGATATCTGCAAACAAAAAGATGAAGACAAAAAGAAGGTAAATTGTGACAAAAAGCCACAATTATAGTGATTTTTTTTAACAAGTCATATTAAATATACACTGAGAGTATATATTAAAATCAGATATAAAGTTAAGAAGAATACTCTTTTGTAAGTGTGGAAAATGAACTTAGTCAACAGCATGGGACAGACAGAACTTCTTCTAAGAGCTGAATTTATCAGAGCTTGCATTGGTGTGGCAACTGATTAACAAGAAAATTCACCAAGAACTTGTGTAAGTTTGAGCAACTTTCATTTTGATTCAAAACCAATTTTCCTACAGTGAAAAGCCACTGAAGAGTATAAGAAATGAACATTTGTTTCTATATTAAGCTTCTTTGGTGTATTTTATAAACCCGCTCCAGCTGAGGTTAATTCTAAAATCCTATAGTATAGTATACCCTGATACCTAAGGCTAAGGTACTGCTCTTTATTTTGGCAGTGTTGTTACTTTCACAGTTATAGGTCAAGATATAACTCTTTGGCACTAGAACTGGTTTTCAGTTGGTATAACCCACTTTTGTGTGAAGTTCTCCAAATCTGAATGTTTCCAGTGATTTGCTGATAAAATAACCCTTTTGTAGTTAAAAGTAGATCTGGTAATATTGTTCCTCTTTTTGGTAATTTGCAGTCAAAGCAAGGAACTTTGACTTGAGAGAGAAGTGCAGAGTTACCTTAAATGCAAAACAAAAAATAAAACCTAGGGGTGTTAAGTTTTTCTTCTGGAATGCATTAGTAATTAGCTCACTTGCACTAAGGACTTAGTCCAAGATACTGAAATCAGTTAGAGGTAGGAGGTAATATGGTTGAAGTTAACTTATCCTGAGTTCTAATAATTTGCTTCCTATAATCTGCAGAAGCAGGCAGAAAGGGAATCAGTACAGAAATGTAGAGACATTCCTCTGGATGCCTGCAGATTCCTTTTTGCAGAAATGGGCAGGGGAGAAGATAGAAAGGGATCAGGATGGGATCAGGAGGGGTTGTGTTCTGTTTCTTTAGAAGCATAAATCTTCTTTCTGAAGCAGGAAACTCTTAAACAGACTTTGAAAACTGCTGAAAACATCAAAAACGTATTTAGTGGTCTGGGTTAACAACTAAAATTGTGGAAAGGCATGATCTTTACTGAGACACTAAACAGATTCAAGCGTGACTCAGACACACTGAGGAATATAAGCTAGTAAAAAGGTGTCATTCTGCATCGACACTTAACAGATGAATGGCACTTTCTTGTAATTCACTAATTTAGCTGAAGTATAGCAAGGCATTAAAAAGATAAGTAGGGAGTGGGGAGAGAACTGCTACACGTAAATATTTTAACAGTATCTTTAGGTTCATTAGTTTTAGATGTTAGCCAGAATGTTTTATAAATTGCTCCTGCTATCCATAACTGACTCATCAATCCATAGTCAGATAAGTTTTTTCAGCCCCTAATTGTGCAATCTTGTTCAGAGAGGCTCTGTGCCTATTTCCTCAGAAATTAAGAAAAAGCACAAAAATAGATTAATGGATTAGGCAGATTTGGAAAGTGTTTCTAAAAGCAGAGTAGAAAGAGAGCTTACATCCTTCCCTCTATGAAACATCCAACAAACATCTGTGGGCTTACTCTATCACATAACTGGTAATGGAATGACACCAACAGAAAATTCACCTCCCATTCGCTTTCCTCCTCCTTTCACCATTACTTTGTCCCTCAAGAGAGCCCATGGTGCTCTGTGGCAGCTGGAGAGACATTTTCCTTTTGTCACAGCAATCACGACTAAACAGTGACATGCAGCAGCATTAGAGGCTGAGGAGGCACAGAAAAAATTCAACACTGTAGATACACCAAGGAATTTCAAAAAGATTATATTTCACTGTAAATAAATTTTATTTCATAGGTCAAATCCTGCCATAGTGTCTCTCCCTTGAATCCTCCTATAATCATATAGACAGTGCAAATGAAAATGAAAACCAAGTTTACAAGGCAGGTTAGAAGTACTCTTTTCTTGTCACAATCAATGTGTTATTCATAAAGAATTGTGAATATTTTCTGCTATTAGCAAACATCTTGATTTTGATGTTTATATATAAAAAGAGCGCAGCTTATTTTAATTTAACCCTTACAAGTCAAAGCTGAAATATCAACTAAACAAGTAAGCAGGAAAAAATGTCCCAATGTTGCAATTTCACATGCTGGTACTGTGCAAAATGAATTTGTAGTTACAGGCCATGCTGCACCTTTAAACATTGAATTTTTTTAACACCTATTTCATTTGTCTGTTCTAGTTGAATCTGTTTCCTGACACATGAATTCCTAGTGAGTGTTCACATACCTCCTAACTCTCATGCAAGTGAAAAAGATGGTTCTGTTATTGGGATTGTTCTGTTTTAGCCAATCAAACAATCTTTCTTGCAAGAAATGCCATCCCTGTTCTGGCAGCCAGGGGTCCAGTTTCTCCTACAGGGCAGGAAGTTGTCTGGCCAGAGTTCTCCTTTCCTACCATACTCAGTGTTCCTTCCAAATCTGTCTCTAAAGGAAATGAGATCTACAAATCTGGCATCAGGGTCACTTGTAAAATGCCTGTGTCACCTCTGACAGCCTAAGAAGAATGAACTTTTCCTGGCTGGAACCTCTCAGGAATTTAGGTAAGGATGGCCCATCTGACCTGAGTTAGAATCCCAAGTGAAAGCAGCAGTGCTGAGACACCACATTTATTTTTTTAATCTTAACTCTAAACGGTTTTCACATCTCCTCCCAGTCTTCCTGGAAAAGGCTCAGATTCAGTTTGGTTTAAGCACTGGGCAGAGGTTCAGTAAGACTGCATCCGAAACAGCAGTTTTCCTGAGAAGAGAGATTCATGTTCAGAAGAAAAATAAAGAAGAATAAACAGTTGAAGAAAGCTAAATCCTCTTCCTACTTCCATCTCTATGAAATATCAGCAAGTGATAAGATTATATTTCTCCTACTCATTTTCTTTAATATAAGAGAGGGACACACACAGTTTAACTCCCAGCAGTAACTCAGATTAGTGTGGAAAGTACAGTTCTCTACTGGACTCTATTTACATTTAACCTATTAGATAAATGCTCAGCAAAAACCTCCTCTCGTTTTCACAAAGAAACCTACCAGTTATAGCATGGCTTAGTTGTTACATGAGGAAGAATTTGTTCCAGTTTCTTCTATACCTGCACTTTTGGTTGATTCCTCACAGAGGTCTATTTTACCACCGTTGTGCCAAAATACTCTCAGGCTTAAGTAACTTTCAACCCCTCCTTCTCCAGCCTTGAGACTTTCACCATGGCAGTTTGGCTTTGGTATAGGTGCTGAAAACTAGGTTAGATGGAGGAGACAAAAATAACTTGATAGTGTGCTGTGGATTGGCATGAAGTCTCTGTTGGCACTTGTGTGAGTAAATCAGATTACTCAAGAGTAGCAAAGGTTCAATAAAATTCAGGTCACCCCAAAATCTTCTCACTTTAGCAGTTCTTGTAACAGGTCCAAAATATACCGTAAATGCTCATTTAGAACAATGAAAGTATTTTTGCTCAATATTGATTAAAAAATACCAAGTGTATTGTAATATTATTTAAGGAGATACTATTGGTCTTCCTAAAATTCTTGCTTCTTGATTGTTTTCGTTTTAAATATACAACATGGAAAAATAATTCACAAAATGTCTTTCAGTGAAGTATCTTCAAAGGTATTGTAACACAAGAAAAAGTAGTTTAGATACCTGTTGAGTGTTTCTGCCTCTCTCTTGCTTCCCCCATATACTTTTTTATTAAAATAGATATTTTTAAATGTCCTTCCAAGGCACTCCCTAAAGAAAACAGTAATCTAGTAAGTGGAAGGCATTATGAAAACAACTGAAAGAGATATTGAACCAGCAAGACAATCCTCTGCAGGGACGAACTTCAAATTTGAGGGGCACAGCACTGAAGGCAGACTGACTGAAGGAATTCTTTCTGAAACCTGGCGTTGACAGGGTAACAGCAGTGCTGGCTCCTCCAAGAGCATGCCAGGATATAACTCAATATGAAAGCTGTGACATACATTAACTAAAATTAAAGAAAACATTAGTCAAAGCAAGATAATGGATTTTCAGTTGACAGCAGGGTCAGTAGTAAGAATGTAAATTCAAGTGTGATACTCTATCTCCCATCAATGAGATCAGCCATGATGTTTGTGACTTCTGCTATTAAACATAGTGACAAACACCAGTACAATTTTCATAAAAGAAAATGGAGAAACAATCAAAGATATATGTGACTGCACATCTGCATGTGGATCTCTTAAGGATCTCTTCCTTACTAATATTTCTTTATAGATGATCACTAGAATCAAGGACCTCAGTGCAATTTTATATTTCCTGTACACTTTAATATGACCTGAAAAATGGGAAGAAGGGAATACTCCCCAGTACTGCATAACTCTAACAGAAGGTTTTCTACAACAGTTCAAAACAATTTATAGTATTCAAATAACATCTCATCTGGAAGGTTCTACCTTGTTAAACTATAGTGTAGGGAAGGAAATGACTTGCACACAGCACATGCTTTGCAGCTGTCCAAAGCCAATGACCAGAGATAATAAAAATGCTAGGCAGTCACAGCTCTTTTCTGGGTCTGGGCAGTGTGATGAGAGAGAGAGGCCTGCAAGGCTCTTTGGAGGGTATAAACAACAGTTGTAATGAGATGCAGCTCGAGCTGATTTAGAAATCTCTTTTTTACTAGAAGAAGTCATAAGACTGATGTTTCAAACCACAGATCTGGCTTCCCATGAGCTTTAGCTGGGGAGAGGAGAGGAGAGGAGAGGAGAGGAGAGGAGAGGAACCAAATATTGCAAGTCAAAGTATTTTTCATCATTTACATTTTCATCAAAAGGCAAACATATCATCAAAATATTTTCTATTTTAAGCATAAAGTTATCATCTCCTTTTAGAATATATTTGGCTTGCTCTGCTCTTTCTATATGCTGGTATGAACTAACAGCAGTTTTATTTTCATTATCTGGTAAATCTATTATCTTGATATATCCTTCTGTAACACTCTTCTAACACATCTAAAATTAATATATTGAAAGGGAGCTGCAGCCAAAAGCTACATAACCTCTCTTTTACATTAATTTTTAATCTGGGTATGGAAACAAGCCCTCAAAATATGAAGATCCTTTCTGACCTTTTAAATATAAGATAGGCATTGGATTCATACTAGATAAATGAGTTTTTAAGATGGAAATTTTTCAGAGGAACTATGAAGTATAGTGTAGCCCCCATTATTTTCACTTGCTAATTCACACATTTTTTTAAAAACTATACTTTTTTTCCATGAAATGAAAATTGGTAACAGTTTTACAAATTTTAAGTGCATCTTTTCAAATAATTTTTACAATTTTAATTTCTAAGTCCAATTATGTTGTAACATTACACTGTTCTTAGGAAAAGAGGCATGCTACTGTTAGTTCTTCATTCACATCAGCAAAAAGCTTTTTAAATTTCCACCAAGCAAGCTTATGACTTAAAGAGATTTTTAAGTATGGATAGTAAGTACTTCCTGCATAGAATATAAAGCAGGAACTGTGTGATATATGTCCAGCACTGACCAGAAATATACTGAACAGTGGCATCATGAAACCTTTATATCAGCAATAGGCATTCTTAATCCAAAATTTAACATAAAAAATTTTTGTTACACAACTCTAATCTCAGCTAAACTTTAGCAAGTTGTTATGATGAGCCTTCTCCAGTATAACAAGGGGAGCTGGAGTGTGACTGAGGCTGGAGCACCTTCATTCACTTCAGAGAACTTCTGATGCTCGTCCAGTCCAGTCCAGCCCCACTTTGAGCAGGGTCAGCCAGATACGGCTGCTCATGTCCAGTCATGTTTTGAATATGTGCAAGGATGGAGACTCCACAACCTCTGTCAGCAACCTGTTCCAATGTTTGACCACCCTCACAGCACAAAAGCTTCCTCTAACATTTAAATGGAATTTCCTGTATTTTTGCCCATTGCCTCTTGTTCTGTCACTGGATACCACTGAGAAGAGTCTGCTTCTCTCTTCTTCACTCCCCCCTGAGACTTCTCAAGTCTGGCTAAACAGTCTTTGCTCTCTCAGTCTCTCTTGATTTGATAGATGAGAATGACTGAAGCCATTAGCACCCCTTTGACAAGGGCGTGTTTAATATGTCCTTGTAGTACTGGACTCAGAGTTGGATGTTTTGATACACAAAAAATCAGCATGTCTTTTGTGTATAGTTGTTTATACACTACATAAACAACTTTTTATATGTTTATATATGTGTATAAATAAATGTTTACTTCATTAATAACCTTATTGAAGTGAGAAAAACACATTTTAACTTTCCATCTAGCTTGTATACAGAATTTTGCAGTAATTCTTCTGAAAGTTGAATCATCTGGTGTGTATGTCAAGATATACCATACAGAAATCTGAACTTATTTTTTATTTTCCATAAAATGTGCCATGGTTACCACAAAAGGCAGTTCATAATTCCATTGGAACTGACAGTAAGAAAGCAGTGAACATTTTTATTTTTCACATTTCCTTTTAAACTTGATTCCCAGAACTTACGTGTTCCAGTCCATTGTTACAGTAATGTGAGGGCTAATGAGTTTATTGACTTTATAGATAGTTTTCAGCTAAGAGGAAAGAAAAATTCTTAGAAACAAATTGTGTTTAAGATCTTCTGTCATCAGTGAGAACATCTCTCAATTAGACGGTAATAACTGTCTCCAACAGAAATATATTCAGAAACTGGCTCAAGAATTATTGTCTTCTCATATCAGATACCATTTCAAGTGCAGATGAGTAGGCACTTCCACTGCAGGACATAAAATGAAAAGCTATGACAAAGAAAAAGCTCTGAGCAAGAACAACAAGGCATGGAAAACTAAGGCAGTGTAAAGTCCAGTATCAGTGCACATGCACCTTTAGGAACTGAGAAACATCCTCTCAAAAGAGCTGGCATAATCACCTAAAAGACAACAGCCACTTGCAGTTCAGGACAGAGACAACCAAAGTCACAGAACACATGCAGACTCTTAGTGTGTATAGATTTGTACCTGAAATGGACAGGGGGATATCATTACATCCAAATCCCCTAATTTTGCACTTTTAGCTAACTGCTTTGTCAGTTATAAGAATGTGGCAACTGGCTGATTTAAAGGTATCAATTTTTAAAAAAAAAAGGAATATCTTCCATAAATTATTTTCCTTTTCCATGTTTTCTCTTAGTTTTGCCATTTTCTTCTTGCTAAGACTTGATATTGAAACCTTGATAAAGTAAGGACAATGGATTTTAACAAAATAATGAGGAATATTTTAAGCCAAAAAGAATAGCAGAATATTACTATAAAGTTATGTTTACTCAAATTATATTATTAAACTTCTTCTCATGACATTCAAAATATTTTATATAATGAAAAAATGTATCATTTAGGAAATTTTAAAGTATATAACACTAGAGAGATATCATTACGTTGCATGTGGTCATCATTATATTGTTTTAATTTAAAATTTTTATATCTATTCTACAAAGGCTGTCTTCAAAAGAGTATTTTCTTCTATTTTTTCCTTATTGAAAGTCTATTTTCCCCAAATTTATTATAAAATTTTGATTTCTCTTCATAAGAGAACAGTAAAACTTATCTTCAGCAGTTTAAATTCACCTCCATATTAAAGATATGACCAAAATAGAATGAAATACCTTAATATGTACCATAAATCTAACTCTAATGCCAGAGATAATTGAAAAAATTGGTATGAATATATAAAGTAATTTTGCTCCTATGTTTTATCAATATATCTAATTATGCTAGTAGTATCTCAATAATTAGACATAATATATTACTCATTCTTAAAGAAAAAAATATACACATTTCAATAGAGAAGGTATTGCTAAAAATATCCCATTTGTCTCAATACCCTTTTTGTTTCCAAAAAGACTAAATAATATAACAATAACTTTTTCCTTCAAAATATCTGGATTGTTTTTCTCAAACAATGATCTAGATGAAGATTAAAATATTGAATTAACTAATTTTCTTTGTAGTTATTCACACATACATCTGCACATTCTGTATTCATATGCCATAAATATATCAGTCAATACTAAAGAAATCTGAGAACAAGAAGAAAATATGGTAAATGATTTTTTTGTTCTTTTGCCATAAATAGCATTTCAGAGAGAAAACAGTTGTGCCAAATGCTAAAGCTGCTCTGTGTCAATGGTTTATGGAAGTTTATAATATAAAACACATTCTTCAGGATTTCAGCTCAATTTTTCCCTGATGTAATATTAATACTTTCATAAATATTACTGATAAGATTCTGAACAATATTATTTCCAACTTAAACTTAACTTCTTTCTCCCACAATATAAAAATGATGTCATTTAGTCCACTAAAGTCAATCATGCTATTAATATAGTAAACTGTTAAATGTAAACCTAAAGAATCCTTTGAACTATTTCTTTAAAGGTTTTCCACCCTGTAGTGGTTCCATGACAGTACATTTGAAGGGCAATGCAGAGGGAGGTTATCAATCAGAAATAATGAAAGTATAAGTTCAGATCCTAAATATGCCTTCCTCCCTAGATCGCAGACATATCCTCTTCTCTTTTCCACTCCACTGTTATAACTGTTAACAAACTTCCACTTACTAAGGGACCATTGCCATTTCCAGGGAGAAATTTAGTGAAGAAAGCAAATATTTTTCTTTTCCTATTCCACTTGGGAAAGCATATAGTGGAAAGCAAAATGAGCGTTCCCCTCCAACATCAGAGTTGTGTGCCATTTGTGAGGGACAGGTTGGGAGAAGCTAATGTGAAGAATACAACATTATAGTGAAGTTTTATTTTTGTGCATCTATTTTAGCAGAAGTCTTCAATCTTCTTCTTTAAATATTAGGCAATCAAATCACAAAACATAGAAAAGTAAATGGACTGAACAATAAATATTTAACTCTCTATTTGACGATTTGGGCTGGTTGTGGGGTTTCTGTAGTAGGAAGAGAAGAAAACAAATCAAGGAGGACAGTGAAGAAGGAAGCAATCAAAGCACTAGGTTTTGCTAATATATGTTAATATATCTTGCCCTGAGGAAGTTGATACAATAGAGATTATTTGTCCTGTGAAATAGGAGTTGACAAGAACAAGAGCATCATTATGCTGGATGTTATAGGACGTGCAACTTGATGCATATCTCCAGCAGTTTACAAAGCAAATATAAAATCTATCCTTAATCTAATCTGCAAATGAAATCTTCTCAGCGTCAATATTGCTAAAGTACAAAAAATGCAAGTTCAAAACTCTTCCCACAATTCTGTGTAGTTTAATTTTTATAGGAGTTAGTTTGGAAACATGGGAAGTCTCAACAACTTCTCTGTTTATAATTTTCTTGATCAACTTACAAGAAATAGGAGTATTACTCAGAGTACAGCCACTTTGAGGTGTAAGGGGGAAATGTACATGGCCAGTGTAAAATTAAATTTTTAGCAAAAGTGACAAAATCTGTGTTACCATAAAATGTTTCTCTGCTGACACAGTGTCAAGTAAACACTTTTATAATTAAGGACAGAAATTCTTTCTCATTTTCATTTTCAAGACAAGCTTAATTAAAATAAATATTGAGAGAAATCAGCCATGTATGGAAGAAAAATTTTCCAGTGAGTGAAAGATAATCCCTAAGGGATAAAGTTACAGATTCAAGGAACACGTTAATGAAACCTTCATATTTTAAAACCATGACAATATTGGCACTATAAAGCAGCCATATGGCATCAACAGTGATAGCAATACTAGCACATTAGCACCACATTGTTCTGGTATTTGTGTAGTTTTATGCAGAAACCTTGACACTGGACTAATCTCATTAGTGTACTGTGCTTTCTAGTGGTTTGGCTTTATTTCGACAGGATCTAGAGGTAACAGACCACTTCCCTTGCAACACTCTTCTGCACACATTTTTGATTGCAACACCTGTGTGATTTAAAGGACTGACTCTAAGCATAATAATATATTGATTTTTTTTTATGAATTGAAGAAATAAAAACCACAAGATTTGGAGAATTTTAAGTCCCTATGAGGACTGGCATAGTTGGTTTTAATCCCTATTCAGATTTGAGTCAGAATCATATAGTTCAGGAATAAAAAGTCAAGAGGAATGATGATACTGATGAAACTGTGCCCTTTTATTTATGGTCTGGTGCACCAGCAGACAGCACCAGTAAGTACATTAAGAAAATGAATTTCATGTACAAGTTTTTGAGGAAGCGTGCCCAGAAACAACCCCTTCACCTTTTTAACAAATATAGTACAGGTTCCTGAAGTATTTCTCAGAAAGCTATTGGTAGAAAGATTTCTTTGTACTGTGTCAGCGTCACATCTGGCTCTAACCAGATGTGGAGGGTTACTGGATACTGCTGATTCTGCCCGAATGTGTCAGACGTAACATTTAAGCCAGGGTTCTCCAAGGGAAGTAGCTTCTCAGGCCACCTGCCTGTGCCATATTTCCAGAAGGCAGGCAGCCAAGGATTGGAGGTATAATGACACTGAAGAGCTAGAGTTACAGAGGGCAGCAGCCTGTTTAATCATAGGAAAGACAAAAAAGCTTAGACACCTAGAAAGTAAAGGTAAAGAAAAAATAATTTTAGGTCTCTCAAAGGGAGTTTACCAGAATCCTCATTTCCTTCCAGTTCAGTCTTTTCTTTGTTTGAATGAAAGCAAGCATGCAAGTAAGCAATAAAATGCCCCTGGAAAAACTCAATTATACAGACAGTTTCACTTATTCCTCCACTTGCTCCCATTGAGTGTATTACACATGATGGGTTACATCAGTCCATGGCACACTATTTTTACAGAATTTCTCCTTGAATCTGAGTGTGTTCTGAGGGAGATTTTTCTGAGGGGTGTGGATGCTTTTTTAGAATTGAAAATCTCCCTTGGGGAAGTTTTCATGGCAGCTAAACAATCTATAGAAGTGTACAAGTGTTCTGTATTAGAATTTCTACATAGGCTTATGCATGCATAATCATGAGAACTACATTTACTTCTCTCACGTGTTCTTTTTGCTTTGGATTTCAATCACAAAAATATTTTTGTTAGCAGAATTTTGTGTATACTTCTAAGTTTGAATCTTTGAGGTTATTGTTCTTCCCAAAGAGATACTACCAGTGCCAACACAGTTCATGGATGACTGTATGTTATTAAAGCTGGAATTTGTCTTTTTTTTTTTTCCTGATGATACTGACAGCTCAATATTAAGAATTGAAAAATAATCTTTTAATTTCAGTTTTTATCTAACTGTCTGACAAGTTCCATTGGTTTGATTGCTACCTAAACTGACCTTTTTCTACCTTAATCTTTGCTGGAAAAAAAGGAGTATTTATTCTATGTTCTGTGTGCTGCCTGGTTATTATCCTGGCAACCGTTATTGCAAGCTTAAAGTATTCTCTGAATTATGAAAAAGGATTACATGAAAAAAGTATTTACATTATGCATTATGCACTAGAGTAATGAACAGCTCAGTTTTCACTTCCCTCATTTCTATCTTCCAGTATGTCAAGTCTTTTATTTGAACCTGAATGTTACAATTGTTGGTTAACTATCCATAATGGAGATTCATGTATTGTAAAAAGCTTCATTCAAACCAGGATACTAATGTGACTTCTGTGAATTCACTGCAAACAGCTCTGACAGTTTCTGGGTCCATTCCCAGCCATAGTGTTGTGGGACAACATGCCCATGTTCTGCCCTCTAACACCAGGTGATGCCAGGTTCCCACACTCCTGGGTCCATGATCCCTGATGCCATGCTCTGGAGGTGGCAAGGCTGAGCAAGGGCTGAGCATGCTGATGTAGTGCCTACCATTCAATTTTCCTTGGTGTAACAACTTTTTCCACAAAGAAGTTTCTTTTGGTATTAAGTCACCTCAATTTAACAACAGCAGAGGAACAAGGCAGCTCCCTCATTAGTAACAAAATGGAGCTGAGAAAATCATATTTGGCTAAGTTAGAATGCTGCTACTAACCTTAGCACTGGATATATCGCTTCAGACCTCCTGTCTTCAGTTCATTAGTCAAAACTCCTCTGACACAAGCATGCTTTTGGTATGTTTCTATCTCAGAGCCCTTGTTTCTGTCAGTTTTGATGTTGTTGCTATGCATAAAATCAAACCAAGTCTTGTTTTACAATCCCAGTGTTGCCAGTGGAATCTGAGCAGTGCAAGAGCTCCATTAGCAATGTTATTCTTCTCTATGGTCACTGTCACACTCAATTTAGCTCTAGTTTTATTTTTTGCCATAAAACAGCATAAAACAGCATTCCCAGTAATTCTGTTACCACAATGATCTAAGAGACACTAAAGGATATTAATGAATTAACAAAGTACATGGCTTAGTGCAGAGTCCCCAGGCCATGCTTCACCGAGGTGGGAGGGCTGAAGGCTGTGTCAGTAAGTGTCCATCCCTGGGGATGACCACCACTCAGTGAGCTGTCTGAGAGTGGTCTGCTGTGGTTGGGCATCAACTCACAGACAGGCTCTTGGGGGCTTGGACTTCTGAGTGAAGGCAAGACAGAAGAGATTGTTTGTTCAGAGGGCTCTGGGAAGAAATTGCAGACAGGACTCCTAGTAAGGAGGCCTCTGTCAAGAAAAGGAGCTTTAGAATAAAGCAGTTCCATAATCTCCAGTAAAATACGCTCTCCAAATGTCATAAAACTCATGGATTGAAAACACATGCTCATGGCCATTTGTTTGCCCCTCTAGAGAGAGATGACCGCTGTTCTACATGAGAGTCAAGCATTTTGTTCTATCTCTACGAGAAGATTTTCATATTGGCAACCAAGGGGTATTCATCCCATCCCCTTGGTTGTCTGTGGGTGTCTCTCAGCTCTTGGGTGCCCTGTTGTGTGCACCAGAAAGGGAAGAGTGAGAATGGCTCAGCATTTGACCAAGGCTCTGCCTGAAATTGATAGTGGCTTAATGATAGTACAAAGATATTAAGAGAAGGCATTGTAAAAGCATCAGGTACAAAATTATTTCTATAAACTCTTACCATATTGCTGGGCCTAAGAATGATGTTCACATGCAGTATGTGGGCAGTTGGTGTTCCTGTGGGATCACTAATGACTTAGGCACATATTAAAAGCAAATGAAACCTGAAGGTCCTATTTTCCTATTTCCATATATCTATAAAATGCTAGTAATTTTAAAGCAACTCTGAAATAATTAAATAATGCATTAGAGGATAAAGTATAAATGACTCAAACTCATAGTCAAGGCTATATTGTGCTGTTCACTGTACAAAGAGAGGACAATATATTCCTGCTTCAAAAGTGCAAGGCAGGCTCGCCTCCAACCTTTCTTAAGGCTACTATAAGACAAAATTGTGGTAGAAGGGGTGAAAATACTTGATTTGTCTGTAAGTTAAAAGTAAAGTTTTACATGTTCTTCCTGATAATTTTCATGTTAGGCCCATGAGCTTTACAAAAGTGAGCAATAAGAGCTGGAAATCTATTTCACTCTACCACAAGAGAAGCTAAGATGTTGGCTTTTATTCCAACATCTTGCCCTACATTTTAAAATATTATAAACGTGGCAATTTAGCAATCACTTTCAACAACATTCTAGCCTCTTTCATAGTTTTAGGACAAGGAGAACTGGGAATAAAAGCACATATTAAGAGCCTAACAAATGGAACGTGTTAGGCTTAAGAAAAAGTAGGTGCAGGAAAAAAAAAGTAGTGCAGAAACTTGATGACAAGAACTACTGGGAGATGCAGGTTTCAGAGCTCCATTCAAAACCATGCTTTAACTAAGCAAGTTTTGGAGGGTTTTTTTTAAGTTTTTTTTCCTGATGTTCTTCAGAATATGAATTACACAGTGGAGGAATTCCTAACAGATGGTTGCCATTTCAGCCTCAGATGGCAGAACGCCCTAGAACCAAGCAATTGCAGAGTTCTTTGATGCAGAACTAGCTGAACAGATTTTAATAATTTCTTCCAAATTGGAGACACCTGGCCCCCCAGGAAGTGCCGCAAGCTGGATGATAGTGCTGCAAGCTGAGTGCAATAGAAATATATTCCTGATGTCACCAGCACGGTCTTGGTGACAAAATCATGAAGACCAGTAGAAAATAATGTGAAAATTACCTTTGTCTTTCTATTATTAATGCAATGAAATATTGCAAATGGCTCTGTAAAATTATTTTCAAAATACTCTGAGGCAAGATTGTTTTGTTTTGATTTTCCATCACTAGAACATTTTATCTCTCATTGAAGAATGCTGTACAGGATATGGATACTCAACACCAGCTTTTATTGTTCACCTTTTTAAAGCTCATGAGCCTAACTCAGAAGGGATTTAAGAAGCACATGTAAAATGTTACTTCATCTAACTTACTCTCATTCTATTTTCTTCATGTAACTGTTGCCTTTGGAAAATTCACATGCACCATGTGCCGTAGAGAAGACACTAGGCTAAACCCACTGGTGTGACACTTCTGTGACAATTCTGCATGGAGAGAGAAGAAAAGGGGTATTATTTCTAAAGTTCAGCTTCACCTGAGTCATTGCCAAATTCTTCCGTTCTCATTCATTCAGCTCTGTCTCTGCTATGGTAAGGTTGTGTCTATCTCATGCTTGGCAAAGCCCTGCACAATGTTGTCCATGTCTCCAATACAAGGGAGCTGGAACCAGCCCTTTGCATGGCTCTGGCACAGGATGCTGGGGCTATGTGTGGTACAAATGCTTTGCAGGGGATCTGGTAAATCATTTTGCTCTGGTGACTGACAGCTCTGGCCCAATAAGCCAATTGTTCTTGAGAAAGCTGAGAAAATAGAAAGGAATTTTGCAGGGCTGTCTCTGGACTTCATAACCTAAGGCTTCTCCAATCCTGAGGGTTAATTTGGTGGTATAAAATGTTAAAGTAATTCTGACTGTGTTTGCAGAATATCACATATTCTTGGGAATTTGAATTGTGAGTGTAGAAGCATAGAAGGGACTGTAAAAATGCTAAATATTACAAACTAATCTGGTGAATTGATTTGTCTGGGTTCATGAATGTAAGTGTAACCACTGAATCTATCCTTGGTAGACTTACTAATTCTCTATGTACTAAAGAAGATTATTTGTTATTAAAGATTGTTTTACAAATAATGTACCAGAATAGTATTTCTGAAGAATTCATTTTTTTAAAAAAAAGGAACAAGAGACACAAATAAATTTTTCTGATTTTCTCAGCTGACAGTGTTTTTGAACTGTAACGAAATGGGGTGAGTAAAAGTGAGGGGGAAGAAATGCCATGATTTTATTTATGCAGCCACATGTCCTGATCCAAACTGAGCATTTAAAAGGCTAAATCTTACATCCCTAAGCTGTTGGTATGCTATGGCCAAGACAACACGTTTTTAACTTGGCTACTTTTATATGTTTAGAATCAGATTTCATTTTCATGAAAATCAAAATCAGAAAACTCCCTGTGCATAAGATACACAAACTCAGTACAGACATCACACATCCTTCTGGTTTTCCTTGTCAAAATTATATTTGACTGATTTATGTTATGCTATCATATACAATAGCTTTTTACAATGTATATCTGGCAAAGTTATCCATAAAATTGAATACAATAAACATTATACTGCAATCATTCAGTTTTGGTTTGAGATTTGGGAATTAGTTCCATTTAAGTGGACTGATTTTCACAATACCATCCATTCAATTGCATGCTTTCTCTCTTCATTGGAACAACCTCAGTAACAGAGTAGATTTGTACTCAGTGCCTTGCAGCTTAGCTTCATCTTTTTGTTTCCTACAAAAGGAATCAGTAGAATCAAACATCGGTGACCATTTTTACAGTCAAGACAAAGCGAGGTCAAATGGAAAGCAAGCATCTAATTTCATTCCCATGTCTCATAGGATACTTTCACATAACATATAAAATGTAGAAAAATACTTAAACAAGGTTACTCTGCAATCTATTTTCAGACCTTTTTTCACCTTCGCTGTAAATAGAGGGACAAAACATCAAATCTGTCAGTAGTCCTCCTGAATCTTTAAAACTCTCCCTCAGTGTTTGCTACATTGTTTTGAAATACCTTTTACACCCCTGCAATTTATTTAAAGTAAGTCAGAGTATTCTGTTTCTGTTCCAAGCCTGGGCATTTTATAGTTGCAGGATGGCGAGACCCAAATGATGTCAGCCATGCTATGATGATTAAGTGCCATGATGCCACAAAAGTGAGGAATTAAAGGTGAATGTCTGAACTTCCTGATGCAGAAGATAGTGGTGTTGAAAGAAAAGCATTTGGAAATACCCATTAGGAGAGAAAAACTTATGAAGAAATTGCTGTTTTTTCTGTGAACGAACTGCAGTTAATGGTGCATATATGTGGAAAGAATGTGCAGCCTTGAGCCTTCTTCTTGAAGTATAGCTTCACTCAAAAAAGGGGTGAAGGAGGTGAAGGAAGGAGGGGTTGGAAAAAGAAACTTCTTTGTGCCTTTGCAGCACCTCAGATTGGTAAAGATAATTGGTTGTCCTAAGTGGGTGTCAGGTATGGAGGGTTGGAGGAGGATTTATTCCTTAATTTGGAAATACAGTTGCAGTTGCCATTGCCTGGTTGCTGTGAAAAGAGAAGCTACTGCTTGTGAAATCTGACAGTGCTATGCCTTCAACCTAGAGTAAAGAGATAAGTATAAAACACCTAAGGTTAACAATACTTGCATTTTTTTTGTTATAGTAGTATGTAAACCACACTGTGATTGGCAAATATAATGAATTCTATTCCATTTGAAAGAATTAGACTAATTGCTAAAAAATCTCTGTTAATCACATTATAATATGGACAAATCAATAGTATGTTAAATTCTAGGACAGCATTTCTGTAAGATAAGAGTATAAGCTCTTAGACTGCTGAGTTATTGCCTTAATTTCACTCATTATAATATTGATTCTTCTTTTCCATCAGTGATGACATAATTTTCATGAGATTTTGCACACTTCTCTAAGACAATTTGACATAGTTTCTCGCCTAGTAATTGCTAAAATTTCACTGAAGTAACTCAGTAGATAATTGCCTAGGTCACTCTTGAAGACAGGGAATATACCCTCTATCCCTCCATTGTGATTGTTTGTGTGGTAGACGTGGAAAGATCACACTGTGACTCCAACAGTTCATCCACATTCCAGCTCACAGGCTGGGTCCTTGGTAATGATCTTTAATACCAATACAGAGGGATATAATCTTTGACTGTGCTTGATACAGATGAAATTCAAACTTTAGGAACTTAGTAGGGAGTACATATTCATCCATGCAGCAAGCATGAAATGAAACATTACTAGTCAAGAAATATGTTTTGTTTCTTAGTGTGGTGTTTTCATCATTATCTCTCTGACTGTTCAAAAATTATTTCTTTGGTCTCTATTTATCTTCTGCTTCTCACAAAAACCCATCCTGAAATGGCTGGTTAGTCTTTTGCTTCCCTAGTCAACTTTTCAAACTCACAGGACTGTTAGTCTTGTTGTCATTATTTATCAGAAGGAGAGTCAATCTTCTGTAGCAGGATGGAGAGTACCATTAAAGTCTCTCAGAAGATCATACAGACTCTAGTCCTGGCTCCAAGAATGACTGATTACAGACCGACAGAAAGGTCAAATTCCATCCTACTTTTAGGTGCTCTTCATTCTTTTGAGTATTAACATTCGTATGTGTAGATCTCCTGTCTTCTGTGTGGCTATGTGTGACTAAACATCTTTCCTGCTGTGTGGTAGGTTCTGTGGTTTTGGTTCTGTTTGTTTTCTATGGCCTTTGTTGGAACTTGTCCTCTTTTTTCATTATTTTTCACGATTCCTACTTGCCAAGCACTGCTTGATGTCTCTGCTGTCACTGTGGTTTTTCTCAGTCAAAGAAAGGACAGGTTTATGTGCCAAGACCAGACAACCCATTGACTTCACCTCCACAAACTCTTTCTCCTTTACTAAGGCCAGAACTAGATGTCTGGTGAGAACGAAAAAAACCATATAAGATATATTCAGTCAATGCTTTAGTCATTCCTAAATATTCTTCCAGCCTTCAATATTTTGTAACTCAGGAACTTCTTAAGCCTGCAGCTCTGTGTCTGAATAAAATGATCGTCATCAGAAGAGGCAAAAATCAGTATTATTAATTTTTGCCTAGTAACATCTCAATAAAACTGCACTACTGAAAGTGAAATGCACGCATTTCACAGATGGTTAACAAAGGCTTAAGTAAATGAATATAGCCATGGCTGTAAAGGTGGTAGGCTAATGCTGTGTGCCTTCATCTTCTGCTGCAGATTACCGACACAATGGGTGTGGGCAGCAGAACAAAAGATATTCAACACAGCTCTGGTACTCTATTATAAACATCTTTCCTAGAGCTGCCTTTTGTGGTTTGGTTTAACTGTAAGCTGTGATGGCTGAGGAGAGAGCAAACTGAGCTTTGAGACACACCTGTCTCCATGATGATCTTCAGCACAGGACCAGTTAGGACAGGTGAGAGTGACACTGCTGCCTAATCTAAGGAAGCCCGAACTTCCAAAGCAGGAGACTCAAAACCACTCTTTATGCAAGCTTCTGTATAAAACTGAAGCTAAGCTGAATGAAAGAATGAACATCTGCATTCTTGTTCCTATGAGATGAGGGTTCTTGAAGATTTCTCGTCGCCTTATGAAATTTTCAGCAGCCCAAACAGAAGTGATAAACTTCAGTAAAAGCATATCTGTTACTTATTGACATTTAAAACAGCTGGGAGTATTATTTGGCAGCAAATCTGCTGTGTTTCAATAGTAAACATGCTTTGGTAAATAACTCATGCTTGTAAACATCTGTGTATCTCATTAATTTAAAGGCTACAGGACTTACTAAAAGTAAGCATGGACTTAATAGAAAACATTTTATGTCCAAATCCCTAATTAAACTACTTTAGCGAATTTAGCATAACTTCAAACTCTTCCTGCCTTGCCTTCTTTTACCACTGTAAAACACTTCTCCATAAAAGGAAAATCTCTGTTGATAATGTTTGATATTCTTTAGTCTACTGGAGCCAAGCATAACTAAATCATATTTTCATTATATTTCACATTCTGCTTACTAATATTTGTACTATGTGACTAAGTTTCACTAGAAAAACAGTCAGTGTACCCAGCAACAGAAGTAGAATGGAAAAGAGTACATTAAAAAAGCTTGTTTCAACAGTGTAATTTATGGACTTCAACAATGTAAATCTTAGACTGTCACACTCTTTCTGGTTTCTCAGAAGAGTACCTATGGATGCCTGCTGAAGCACAAAATTATAATATTTTTGTAGGTTTCTTCAACTCTGGCCTTGGTTATAAAGATTTCAATAGATGTTACTTTTAAATAGAGTTATAGCTTTCCCATCTTGTTTCCATTCCCTTCCCAATTCAGTCACACTTTTGCCTCATCTTTACAAAAATATCTTGGGTCATTTGCTTATTTTAATCAGCATGGAATAACTCTATCTCAGTATACTCAGAGAGAGATGAAATGTTTGAGAAAAGTGAAATAAATCCCATGTGTAACCAACAGGGAGGTATCAGGGTACCAAAAATATTTTTGCTTACTTCTGTTACCACAAGGTACTTTGAAACCCCAGTTCTTTTTGGGTCTTTATTCCTTGGAGAATTTAAAGAAAAGCAAGAATATTTAGGCTTGTCATATGGGCATCTCAGTTGGACAGGCTAAATATAAGACGTGTTTGGCAGTGAGTCAGTTGGATTATAACCTGGACAAGCACTTGTTGGGACAAGCAAATGATATTTTGCTTCTGTCACCACCACTGAGTTTCTATCTTCCTCTGAAAAGCTCATGTGATCTCCTCATTTTTTCCTTTTCTAATTATTTTCTGTCTTGTATTTTTAATTTTTTTGTTTTTTGTTTTTTAAACCTCATCAGTGTTTGGACTATTACATTTTATCAGATTGTGAAGTCCTTCACGTAAACCTGCCCTGGTCTCCATACAATATGAGCACCATTCCTGAAGTGCTACTATATGTAAACATGCAGGAATTCTCAAAATTAAATTTCAGGGATCCAAAAATATTAAAAATTGTTTTTCATATCTGTCACTCTGAACTAGTATTTCCTGGGGAATTTTCAAAATATATTTGTTATATTAGAGCACAGTATCCACCCACCAACTAACAACTGTAAAAATAAAAAGTCTCTTCTTCTTGACAGAGTACTCAACAGAGGAGCCTCTGAGGCTTTTTCTGGGTAAGAGGAAGAACTAAGAAAGGAAACACACATAAACAAAGTGCTAAATTCTGGACATGGGATAATTAATCATACTAAGGTTATACCTGCTTGCAGAATTTCCAGGGTCACCATTTAGGAAGAGCCAGCATCACAGCTGGAAAACAACTGTGGAATTCTGATACCCAAACTGATGATTCAAGCACTAATTGAAGTAAAAATATGTATTCCTAGCCCTTTGTCAAGCAGATTATGCTATTCCAACTATCATACTGAATATGCCACAGATGTACAGAAGACAGGAAAAATCTTAAGATTTTCCTGTTTTTAATTGCATTTTTAGAGAATTCTAAACAAACAAACAAACAAACCAACAAAAAAACCTTTTAGTGTAAAAATGAGCTACCAGCTTAGCATGACTTTTAAGCTGTATAGTGTCTCTGTCAACAGATTTAGTGAAAACCTATTATGTTGCAATTGGAATGAAAAAAAATCAGCTGGCTTTATAAAAAAAATTGTGCACCTCAGAAATAATGATTAGTCTAAATTGAGATTTATTCTCTTCTCTGGGCACCCTTCAATTCCCCAGAAGACATGTGAAGTGGCTCTGACACCAGATCTGTCCCTTTTACCAAAATGAGTCATTATAAACAGAGGAAGGAGAAATAACTTTACTGATCCTTCCAGCAATATCATTAACCAATCAGCTCCCTGAGAGGAAGATACTCAGCTAAATTGAGTGGAAAAGAAAGGCTTATGCCCAAGAGAAAGCAAAAACTTACAGAGCTGTTTTCATTCTTTTAACTAATTTAAAGTCATTGTGTTATCTTAAGGGAGAAATTTCATTACTAGTGCTGCAATGGACTCTGAGATGTCCATTGTGAATCAGGATGGACAACGTAGCCTCCCATTTTGCAAGATGATTTCAAAAACCTAGAAGGCATCACATTCGAAACTGGGTAGCCTGTTTGTGTGCACAAAGTCCTAGCTCACTGGCACTCCTGGGCAGCAGGGCCCTTGGTACATATTTGGATATTCAGGTTTGGAAGCAAGTTTGGCATATGGGAAATGTAAGTGCTTCCCAGTACATCAGCAGCAGATGCACATGGCTTAAATCCTGGGTTTAAATGCCTCACCTTAGACCCAGCACTCATGCTCTCTGCTGCAGGAAACATTTTGCTGCAGAAACTGTCACCAGTTTGACATCTGTCCAGAATTCCCTGTGCTAATAATGTTTTATTACATTTTAGAGAACTCCCAGTAAGGTTCCTGCTACATAACTCCTCAGGACAGGTGGACACCAGACTGCAATAATGCACTACTATAATTTTATATATATATTGGATCCAATATGATGGCTATTACATTTTAATTACTATGATTATTTTACAGGTATTTCAAACATAAATTTTGTCATCACAACTGGGTTACTTATTGCTTAATTGAAATAAAAATGCCTTACATATTTTTCCATCTTGGAAGAAAATCCTCCCCCATGCCTCCTAAAATTTGCACATTTATACAGAATTTACTACTCAAAGTGGAACTGTACATTGAAGGATTGAGCAGCTCACTATGACTGAACTCTTTTCTCTGTAAAAGAAAAAATAGTGACTTAAATGTAAGCACATTGATATTATAGACTACATTAGAAACTTCTCTTTTGCCTTTCATTTACCACTGTACAAGGAAAAATACATATTATAAAGTATTATGACTTTAGTCATAATAATGATACTAATAAATTTGATTTTCCCAATCACACACTCTCTTTAATAGTTTTGGTAAAATCTAATTATTTTTTTATGCCATCCTTAGTATTAATAGCATTCATTGCCTGTTGCTGGAAACAATTATATGTAAAAAGCTTATCCTAGCTAGTAGCTCTGATTAGATGCCTACATGGTCTACTGATGTTTCTTTGAATCATAACCTTTTTTGGTGACCACTGTTCACTAGATAAGAAAGAGAAAAAATAAGTAGAATGGTTTCAGCATCTTAGGGGATATTACTAGGAGACGAAAGTTATTTTATGGCATTTCATATTGAAACACACCATGTGAATACCTTTTATGCCTGTTTGGAAAAGATCATGGTCTTTTCCAAAGAGGAAAAGACCATGAAAACAGGTCAAGGTTTGTATCACAACAGGTCTACCTGGGGTAGGACTGCTCCTGTGTGCGGCCTTTGGGGCAGAGGATTTGCATTCTAAAGAAATGCTTGAGTTTGAATGCTGCTCTTTAGCATTTTTTATTTGTATTACAAATCCAAATCCACCCTTTACTCATATAATTTGTGGGTTTTCTTGGTACTGCTTAGAGGGTTGCATTCTTAGAGGGTAGAATGGAAAAATAAAAATATTAAAACCAGAAGGGTTAAAACATAAATCCAGTGTTCTGCTGACTGCTATGACTTTAAATATTTACCTCCAGTTACACTACTTTAAAATAAACTATTACTGCTTAAAATTAAGCATTGTTATCACATTCTTGAGGTTTTCAAGCTATTGTCATATACAATTCTACAGCAAGGCTGTAGAAATAAAACTTTTCCCAGCTCTTTCCCTTCAAAATGAAGTTAGGAAACTCAGGTATATTATTAAACATTCATTATTCCTCTTCTATTGTTTTTTTTGTGTTACTTTATTTATTTCCATGTCCTTGGATTAAGATTTTTTTTTTAGTTTGATAAACCAATATTTAGACATATAATTAAGTTTGGACTCTGAGGGTTTCTATTAGAAACAGTAGAAACATTTTATTATATTGCTTTTGGTGTGGGCATGTGTTGCTCTTCCTGCATCACTGCTATATATACTTGGAGATTCTGATAACCTTGATTTTCAGGCATGAGACCGACACAATATTTTTGAGTGCATATCCAGAATTCAGACAAGCAGCAACAAAGGCAGCTTTTCCATGTACTTAAAGTTGAACATGATTCTGAAAGGTTTGTTGCATGAGGAACAAACTGCTATCTCCAGTCATATGTCAAAAATGTTTCTGAATTTTTACTGTTCTTGCAATTTTCATGAGGTGAACCTGATTCTTAGAAAGGTTTTCTAAATGGAGATCTGACTAGTGTTATGGGGTGCTACATACAAAATGCTTTATTTTAGTTAGCTACTGAATGACTGTTGAATGATCAGGCCTGAGATGTGTCTCTCTTTTTTTTTAAGTTAAAATAAATTAATGAAATTTTCTACGAATAGATCACAAGGGTGTTCTTCACATGGGTATCTTACAAGAAAAATAGAGTGACAAGTCTTAAAATGTTGATGAAGTGTTCTCTATGTTAAACATAGTATAAGCAAATTTCTCTTCATGAGAAGAGTGCATTTATTACGATCTGAAAGTTATTTTTTAACCCTAATGAGAAAGAAAAATCTCTTTTGTGCTAGTTATAATACGACAATAGTTCTGAAAATTTGTAAGGGATTGAAACAGCTACACTTTATTCCTCTGTTAGACACACTACCTCAAGGGTGAAGCAACAATCATAGTTCCCTGTAGTCCAAGCTTTCCCCTTGTTTGCAGTGTCTGCACCAATCTGTATTTATATGATGGAAGATTTTGGCATGGAGAAAAAATCTCCCTGGTTTTCCTCCAGAAGACCAGGATACCACAAGCAGCTGTTGGCAGAACTTTGACGTATCTTCTCACTGTCAGCCCCAGCTCCACCCTGCAATAAAATCTGGGACTTGGTAGAATTTAATTGACCATATTTGCATTTACACATGCACATGAATTTAGTAACATGAATAGAACATTGCTGCTGCCTATGTGGATAACTAGTAGTTCATTGTTCTCCCAAGTATATCTCTCCTCAAGAAAAATGGTTAATTTTTTTAATGCAATGGATTTCTTTGCACTCATATCCAGATGAATATACTTGAAAAAAAGAACCCTAGAATGACAGTGTAATTTGTAATGAGCTTTCAAGAACAGGAAGCAGCTAAATGAAACTTAATACTATATTAAGTTTGAAACATTAAATGAATATATGTCAAGAGTTTTTGAAAGTTGAATATCAAATCTTGCTTTTGCAATTGATGGGTTTTAATTGATGTATGGGTTTAATTGTGCTTTAAGTTATCTGAGTATGGTTTTGTTTTTCTTAGTTATATTATTACTGCTACTAATTTGGGCACAGGTTGAACCTGTGATGCATTATGGAGGAATGAAGGTGTGGTACTCTGCCAAGCAGAGCCTTTCCTAATTAGAATCTGCTACATCAGTTTTTCTGCAACTGTGGCAAAAGAAGGAAAATGAGAGACAAAACAGTGGTGCTTTTAAATAAAACCGATGGTAGAAAAAGATAAAAATATTATGGAAACATCTCTTCAAGGCAAATACTGAACTACCAGACTGTTGACCTTCAAGTTCAACAATTGAGCAATATTAGGTTCAACAACATGTAGAGTGATATAATGTTATAGGGGCTTGACCCTATTGAAACCAATAGGAAGAATTTCAAAGAATTTTGAGAGCTTTGGATATGATCCAAAAAGTAAACCGATACTCCTGGGGGAGACATTTTGCATACCACTTTTGGATTGTCATTTGCACTGTTATTGAATATGTCATTCACCTTAATATTAATGTATAGAACAAGTAGGAATCTTTTATATTTCATTCTAGCATTTCTAGCATTTCATTATATTTCATTTTAGCAATTACTAGAGAAATACTCTCCTTTTCATAAGAATATGGGTGTTTCTTCCCTATAAGTATTTAATAGCATCTTAACTTGCAGCACTTAGTAGATTAAATGGCTTTTGTAAGTACATCTAAAAAGTAACTATAGCTTTTTTTTCCCCCACAGATTTATTTGCATTTAAAATGACCTGCTAATTGTTTGTTGGTTTAGGCCTAAAGTATACAAATAGAATAGAGCATAATCTGAGATTCTGGTCTTTCATCTGCAATGACAGAGATCACACTGAGGACTGTTTTGTTACTGAACTTGTATTCTTGTTTCATAAAGACTGTAATGTTACACTTAGGTCAGTAAGGGAAGAGCTTTGCTGACCAAAAGTCTCAGATTTGTTTGCTTCAAAAGAAGAATGTTTTTGAAAACATTTTTATGTTCTCATTATGCCCACTATAAATCACCAGACTGCAATTTTTTAAGTTTAAAAGCTGACAAGTTGGGACTTTGAAGTTGTCACTAAACTATTTCTCCACTGGACTCTTACTCACAATGCTTCAGTGTTAGTCTCTGCACAGGAGAGTCAAGCTTTCTGTACTGATGAAAATGCCATTACTTCATGAAAACTGAAGTATTGCCCTCCTCTGCTTCCTTGGTGTTAGTCCCATGGACACACCAGACTGAATCTCTCCACAGCTTCTGGAGGCATGTCTTGAATCCTTCCCACAAGATCACTCACGTACATCCCACAAGGTGAAAGTAGTGAAATTCCTTTCTGTACAGCAGAGAGGGAGCAGAGGAATCCAGACCCAACAGCAAATAGTGGTTCCTCTGATGTCTCTGGATACTAATAAGCATGGGAACTTCTTCTGGAGGACTTGCAGAAAAATTGGGCAATAGGGGTGTTGGTGTCGGTATTTCTTTGGCGTCATACCAGGGCATATTCAGTAACTTTGTTTGCAGGGCTGTGTTATAAAGCACGAGGGATTTATATTCAGAGTGTATCTTTCCTTCATTAAACACTCTCCCTGGAGGACAGCAAAGCTGGCAACCTTGTCTTATGACTGAGCCTCTGTCAATGTTTTCATTAGCTGGACACAAAATCTAGCTACAAAACCAGCTCTCTAACACCAGTTTTGCTTCTAGGTTTAGGTGAGCTTTGAAAACAGATATTAAAAAAGGAAATCCCTTATTTCCTGAACTACTAGGAGAGATCAATATCCCTGATCAGAATTTGAAGGAGACATCTGGAACAGAAAAACATAAATAAGCAATTATTGTTTCCATGTTAAAAAATAAAATCTATTTGCATTTTCATTTCACTTACAGTCAAGACTAGCAACTATTATTTATCCATAACTTTAACTTGTGTCCTGTATATACCAAGTCTGTTTCACACATTACAAACCCAAAATAATTGCAGAATATTAAATCTTTAACTTCCTTATTTTCTTTTCTAATTTAGCTTTTTTAATGATAAGAGATGGCTTTTCAAGCTTAAATGAAATGTTTTCATATTAGGCTTGTGTTTTGTATGTCTTGGAATTTTGTAGATATTAAAATAATTACCGAACTATAAAAACCTAATTTGTGAAGGTTTTAAAATATATTTTAGCACACAATGACTAAAATGCCAGGGAGAACTTCTAGCAACCTTATACTACCTAAAGGGGGCCTGCAAGAAGGCTGTGTCTGATGTTTGGTTTTAACTGTAAAAACCAAAAATTTTTTTAAAAGTCAAAAAATCTAAATCTGTTAAATGCATGATTGGCATATTTTCATAGTGCTACAAATGACTGAAAATTCAAGAGCCTGTCTCCTTGCCTGTTAACAGCTAAAATGTATCAGCAGGAGCACTAAAAATATCACTGGTGATTTATCCAGGTTATCCCAAATTTTCTTCTCCCTGCTATCTGTATATACATCAATATGATGTGTGTCACAGCATGTGAATGGTTAAAGAAGATATTCATGTGTGGTATTACCTGAAATTGTGTTCTGATGATTGTTTTGTTGTTCAAATATATCAAACATCAGAAAAATAACTACAGACAAACAGGTGAGAGATTTGAAAATGTGTTCCTAGGCAACTGCTTAATCAATAAACGTTGGCATAACCTTGAAAGAAAAACTTGACCGAAATCAGTCGCAGCTGATGGATAAAAAAAGAGGCTTTCAGGAAGCTGTGGAAATATTTAACATGGAGGATAGCCCCAGAAATTATTTCAAAATTAAGGACATCTCTGCCATTCTGAGGGAGAAATATTTTTTTTCCTGGCTGGTGCTGTACTGGTGTCAGTCATGGGACTGAGGAAGGAACTGCTATCCCTATGATTAACCAGCACTGAACACTCACTTGACACCTCTGAGATTTGTATCTGCTCGGGGAGGACGGGGTAATGTGAGCCTGCTGTTCTCACTCTGACTGTGGCCGGCTATTGGCAAGCGCTGATCCTTACAGGATCTCAGGCTGACATGCTCCAATACTATTAATCTGATTCATCTGTGTTTGCCTTTCATATACACTCAAATGTATTCTGAGGAAGAAGGGCATGTTTTTTTAGAAAAGCAGAATATACTAGCCTGAGGGATGATCTATTTTGATAGAGATGCCTTTACTTGCCATCCCAAAAAAGAAAATTATTTACTATATCAGGCCAAAAATACTTTGCATTTCCAGCCTTTCCCAGTAAAATATTATGTTTAATGCTCTCACTACTTTTGAAGGCATGGTCAATAAAGCTGCTTCTTGACAAGTTCTTGACTCTGAAAGCAGTTATATTTTGGCCAGGATCTGCAAAATAAGACAATAAATGTGTTAATGACAAAGTCCTGATGTACAATTCTTGAAATAAATGTATATATTTCAAATGGTTTGAAGTGAATCAATTAAAACTAATTTTGTAGAGTGATTCAGGCACTTGAGACACCAAATTCCATTGGTTTATCATTGAAATTCAGGCACAGGAACCTGTCTCTTCTGGTTTGTATGTCACTCAGCTCCTGCTAGGCTTATAGTGCAGAATCTGACATATCTGAAGGAGCTGATTGTAAAAAGATGAGGTAAGGGAGATGAAGAGGTCTTTAAGCAAGTGGTCTTCAAAAAGTGAGTGGAAAATTGTTGGGGTAGTCAGAGGGACAGAAGCTGCCAAAAGTCTCAAGCTTGTGATTTGGATCTGCTTAGCTCTCCCCATCCCCCAGTCTCCTCCTGGTCTCTGCCAGTTGGAGTTGATTGCACAGGAGATGCCCTTTGCTCTTTCACAGATGTGCCTTTCCTCCACCCAGATCCCCTCCCTTAGACCACAGACCCCCTGAGAAGAGGACTTATAGAAAACATTCATTTACTGGGTAAATTATGTTACAGTTAATTCTAACATAGTATACAGAGATATAAATCATTAGAATGTCAGACCTAGCAATTAATTTCATCCAGAATATTAGAGAAGACAACATAAAAGGCTGTGATCTAACAGTCAAGCCAAGATCTTATATCTTTCAGCATAAGAATATCATCTGCTTTGAAAAGAAATATCAAAGACTATTCTTTCTTTCCAACCTGAGTTCCACATCATCATTGCTTTGGAACAGGCTGCTCAGGGAAGTGGTTGAGTCACCATCCCTGGAGGTATTTAACAGACGTGCAGATGTCACTTAAGGGTGGTATTTAGTGGTGGACTTGGCAGTGGTAAATGGCTGGACTTGGGGATCTTTAGGGTCTTTTCCAATCCAAACGACTCTGTGATTTCTAGCTTTATCTTCCAGGACAACTGATTTTTTTATATATATTTCACTCACTATAGGAACACAGTTCTGTAGTACAGGACAGAAGTGAAGACATGAAGGAGAGGTACAATGTCCAGCACTAGCAGTGAGAATACAGTGTCACCAAAAAAGCCCAAAAGATCATAGAAACCATGACCATAACAAAAAGCAGTATCATTAAGTACATTGAGTTTTCTAGATTATTTAGCAACACTGCCACAAAAATAGGTTTCTCATGACCAAACGTGGTGGATTTTGATTCATTATAAGGAAAGAGTACTCATTGCAGGGGCAAGCTGAATGAGTCTGTGTATTAACAAAATTAATTACACAATATTTTCTCTGATCCCCGATTTCTCTTAGTGCAGCTGAACTTATCTTTAAGCTACTTGGCATCTTTTTGTCTCATTATTTACTTTTGCTGAACAAAACTAAAATCAGTGCTGTAGCAACCCAAGAACTAAAATCATGTGATCTCAGCTCAGCCTAGAGCATGGGGAATGAAGCATTGCTCAAAGCGTCCTGGTGAGTGACAGTGTAAAGCTGTGGCATTAAGTAACTTCACTGGACTGCATCATAATTTACTTTGTCCTTTCACCAGGAACACTGCTGGCCACCTTAGAGCATAGTGTGTGCTGTATTCATCAGAAGATTTGTTCAGCCTCCCTTTTCAGAAATCATGGCTCACCTAAAGCAATCATGATTTATTTGTCTTCACAAACCCTTCTACTGACTTAGTTTCAGCATGAGGTTCAGAAGCTCTAATGTGTTTTATTGCCTTGGTCTGATGCAGTTTAAGATAACCCTGCTGACCACACTGCAGCTCCTGTTAAGTTAAAACTTCACTCTGTGTATCTGAAGAACCTCTGCCAAGATGCCTGCATGCAGACCAGAGCCAAGGGGAATCCACAGGTTGCTGACTGTTATTTCATTCCTCAGGTACCATCCTTTCCCATCTTGCAAAATACTTCTGAGCTGTATTAAGCAACGTACTTCATTTTTTCCAATTTTCCCTCACTAGATGCTAGAATTATGGGCAGGAGAAAACACAGTTGTCTCCAACATGGACTGAGTCACAAGAGTCCCATGCAGTCATATATATAGAAAGATGATCAGCATCTTATTTCTGTGAACTGGAAAGGCTGTGAGAGAAAATATTAAGCAATCAATTTTGTTTCCTGAGCAATATTAGTCTTCAGGACAGTAACAGAGATAAGTCCATTTCTCTGTATAAAACTATCAACACTGATCTCAGTCAGTCGATGACTGAGTGGTCTCAATCATTTAGTGAAACACTAAATATGTAGAAATGTAGTCATAGAAAAGTGAAGTAAAACATTGAGTAAAACATTAAATCTATAGTAAACATGAGGTGTAATTATCTCAACCATGAAAACTTCAGCTTTTCTAAAATTATCTACTACTGTAGATTTTAGAAAGAAATATAATAGAAAAATCAACTTAGTTTTCATTTTGAGACAGTAATTCCATGTAACCAAGGGAATTATACACGTCCACTCACTGTAAGTACTTTTAGCATATATTTTTGTCTTAAATTTTGAATAATTTTACACCATTATTCTTTTCTCAGTATGACTGTAACATGATTTTTTACACACAGATTATTAATCTTTGGGTGTTCATGGGTCATTATAAGGAACGCAGTGAAAACATGCATACATCTTTTAGGAACACAACAGAACCTAGATATTTTAAGTGTCTGTGTATTGATAAACCTGCTATAACCTATGTATCCCTGCTACAAGTATAAGCAAAGGCTTGTGCGGCATGTAAGATGTGAGAATTCAAATGGTAGGAATGAACTGCAAATTGAACAGAATAATTCCAATTTTACTGTGGTAATAATGGGTTTAGGATCCTACAATTAAGTCTATTTTCTTGTGTTTAAATTCAGCTGCCTTTTGCCAGACTCATCCCAGACAGCTTTAGACACTTGACTAAGAAATACCATTTTGCTCCACCGATTTGGTAAAATGTCTCTGTCCCATCAGTCTGTGACTGGCATGAGATTTCTAAATGGCCAAAAGCAGTATGACAACAATCCTATTGTTTGCTTATTAATTGCAGATACTAGAAAGAAGAGGAAATCTGTTTTTCTTTTCTTTGTCAGCCACTGTAGCTCATGAGAGATGGGGTCTGTTTCCTCCTTGTTCTTGATGTTATTGCATTGAATCACATTCTGACTTTCCAAGCTTTATAAGATAAACTTATTTTATGAGTACTACTTAATGTAGCAAACATGGTGAGCATCTATCAGTGAGCTCTTTTTTTCGAAGTCCTGTCTGCATCATTCCAGATATGTTATATCAGGGTCTTTCCACTAGAGATCAACTACAATTAAGCTCTTGCTTGATTGATGCTTTTTCCTTTGCAGAAGAAAAGGCTTTTACATTTTAAAAAAATAAAGCAATATCCTTTTTTTTATAGTCAAACATTTTCATGTGAATAAAAGTATATCAATTTAAATACACCCTTTCAAATTTATTTGATTTTTTTTTCCTTTTAGTGGCATACTTTCCTTGAGTTTATTTTCAGGTGTTTGGACTTCATTTTAATTTTTTTTTACAGCATGCTGACTTCTGATAATCATATAGCCTCAGATCTTTGGAAATGTTTCACTGGTGGCTTCAAAAAAAAAAAAAAAGACTATAATGTTTCTATAATATTTGAAGGTATTGTTGAAATTATTTTCTATAAACTTGTTATAGTAGGCTGAGATATATTGTGTTATGCAAACTGAAACTATAGTCCAGTCCTGTAATCCTCATGATTTATAAATCTGAACAGTGATATGGTACAAGTATAGAATGAACCAAATGAAGAATCACCTGGCAATTATCTTGACCAATCTCCTACCCCAGATCACAGAAAGTATGGTTGGAAGGTACCACAGTGAGTCCTGTGGTCCAGCTCTGCTGCTCCAGCAGGCTCATTCCAGAGCACATTACACAGGATTCTGTCCAAAAGGTTCTTGAATATCTCCAGTGAGGGAAACTCCACTAACTCTCTGGACAATCTGTTCCAGTACACAGACACTGCACTGTAAATAAGTTCTTCCTCATGTTCAGGCAAAAGTTCCTGTGCATCAATTCCTGCCCATTGCCTCTTGTCCTATCACTTGGCACCACCAAGAAGAGCCTGGATCCATCCTCTTGACACCTTCCCTTCAGGTACTGATAGACAGTGATAATTTTTAGTTGCTTCTTCTCAAGGCTGAGCAGGTCTCACTCTTTCCTCTCTGTCGTCATAAGAAAGATGTTCCAGTCCTTTAATCATTTTTTTTCACCCTCCTCTGAACTTGCCCCAGGAACTCCCTGTCTCTCTTGTACTGAGGAGCCCAGAACTGGACACAGGGCTCCAGATGTGCCTCAGCAGGGCTGAGCAGAGGAGCAGGATCACCTGAGGGTGAGCCCTGCTGGCAATGCTCCTCCTAATGCAGCCCAGGACACCACTGGCCTTCTTGGCCTCAAGAACACACTTCTGGCTCATGGGCAGCTTGTTGTCCATTGGGACTCCCAGGTCCTTCTCCACCAAGCTGTTTCCTAGCAGGTCACCTCCCATCCTGTATTGGCCCATGGGGATGTTCCTCCCCAGGTGCAAGATCCTGCACCTCCCTTTGTTACATTTCAGAATTTCTTCTCTGCCCATCTCTCCAGCCTGTCAAGGTCCTCCTGAAGACCTCACAGCGCTCTGGAGTACTACTGGCCACTCCCAGCTTTGTGGCATCAGTGAACTTGCAGAGGAGACATCTGCCCCTTCATCCAAGTCATAGGTGAATAAGTTAAATGATACTGGGCCTACTATTGCTCCTTGGGGGACACCACTAGTGACAGGCCTCCAGCTACACAGCATGCCACTCACAAAAACACTCTGGGATCTGTTTTTCAGCCTTCTCACTGTTAACTCATCAAACCCAGTCTTTCCAAGTTTGCCTATGAGGATGATGTAACACTGTTGAAAGCTTTGCTAAAGTTGAGGTAGAAAATACTCGCTGTGTCCTTTCATCCACCCCACCCCATCTTCCTTGCTACAGAAGACAATCTGGTTGGTCAATCCTGATTTACCTTTAGTAAATCTCTGCTGACTACTTCTGATCACCTTGTCATCCATATAGATAGAGATGGCCTTCAGAAGGAGGTGTTCCATCACCTTCCCAGGGATTGAGGTGAGGCTGACTGGTCCACAGCTCACTGCTTTGTCCCTCTTGCCCTTTTTTGGAGACCAGGATGGTATTTGTTTTCTTCCAGTCCTCAGGCACCTGATTGCCATAACCTTTTACAGATGACTGTGAGAGCCTAGCTATGGGGATCACCAGCTCTCTCAGAACTCATGGCCCATATTGAGGTCAGATTCAAGTTCAAAGTTAAATCAGTTGAAGCTTATATTTAAAGGCAGTGCTCTTCTCAAGCCTCAATCCAATATTCCCCCACTTTTTCTGCATTCTGTAGTGACATGGTTTTTATTGTGACATTGCAAACTTGTGACTGAGCACCTGACAGAATATGACAAGAATGACCCTGGCAGCATTCTAGCTTTTCCATCTATATGTTTGATTTGTGATTCTTCCATCACATTCAAGGTTTGATTCATTCCATCTGAAAAAAAGGTGAGTCTAAATTATGTGGTATTATTTTCTCCACATTTTAAAAAAACATATATTGACAAACAAATTTCAGCTCAGAGACAGACTGACACCAAATGTTATCTGTGTTGTTTGTCTGTGGGCTTTATGGTCACAGGTAGATAAAAGCAAGCTGGACTCTGGGAACTGGGTTTACAACAGGAAGGAGACGCAGTTTCTTCTGCCTGTGTATGGCTGTGTTTAGATTAAAAAGACCTCGCTGAGATAAAACATGAATTTTTCACCAGTGCAAACAGAAGAAAAATCAGCCTCTTGGTAATTGTTTTTCATGCTAGGATATGTTATTTATTTTATATTCATCCTCTTACTGTAAAAAAGTGGCTTTAGTGACCACCAAAAGGCTTAGGACAGATTAGATACAGACTTGTGACACAAAACATTTATTTTCAACTGGAGATTCAAAATGTTCTATTCAGCAGACATTAAAATAACTCAAAATGGTGTCCCTGTCTTTGATGTATGAAGCCTGAAGAAATGTGGCTGTCAGCTTTATCTGATTACTGAATCTTTATGGTCTGATACATTCTAGGATGCAGAGTTCAAGAAATGTTTGCATTAGAGTGTATAGGTAACCTAGGAATTGTCAGACTTAAGCAGACCAGTTACCAATTATTCTCTCTCCAAGTATTAGCTCCTTAAGGCAAAGGTTCCAGAGGTCACTGTTAGGGAAAGACTTGCATACTGTATCTTACTCACACTGCAGTCCTGCTGCACATAACAAAGTCAGTTATCCATTTTAGAGTTATACTGTATATGAAAAAGTTATTTTTAAATATTGCTAAGTTATTTAATTGCAAAAATTCCAGTATTTTTTTTTAAGATCTAAATGACACATCAGACAACAAAAATTTTCATTTTCTATATGTAGAAGACTGCCTATCCATTTCGCATACATTTCCTTCTTATCCTTAAACTAATGAGGAGCAGCTGCAGTTTAGAGATACTGAGCCTAATGGAGAACTTTGATGGCATAGGTGCAACTCTTCGTGAATTTAATAAGTTATTTGGTTACTTCTTTACTTTCTTACTCAAGTCCTGTTAACCAAAGTGGCTAAAAGGCAGGAAGTTTGGAGTTGAAGATTCAAAACAATCTCTATTTCTTCTTTTTTCCTACAATATTTTCCTCTCTTTCTCTTCTACATATATATATCATTTAATACAGTATTTCCCAGAATTCAGAGGGAAAGATTTGATAAGATGTGCTATAGAGATGCTCAGATTTAAATTAATTGACTCTGTCAATTAATTAATTTCATTAATTCCCTTTTCTTCACTCATTTTTCCAAAACCTTAAAATAATTTAAAACATTTTCAAAAGTGTTTGACATGACACAGACAATTTTTTTCCTTTACAAATTTCTGCCCCTTATCAGGCCTGTTTCCTCCTGCCCAAGTTCTTGAATATTTCTCTTTCTTCATTATTTTATTTTCCCAATCTCGCCTTTTACCTGAGATGTCTTTCCTTGATTCTCAATATTGTATTAAACAACCAAGTCCTTGTATTTTATACTAAAATATATATTAATATTTGATTGTGGAAGGAATAAGTTACAAATTAACCTTTATTTTGTGTTTCTGGATGACCAGAAAATCTCTTGATGTGGTGATTTAGCAGGGAAGTGATTCTTCTGGACCTGGTTTATTAAAACCTAATCATCTTTTTATTACAACTGTCATGTGAAACTCTGCCTTGCCTGATCTCAGCAGCCTCTTTCCCCACAGCTTCTGTGCTCAGTTTTAGGGGAGAAGAACCTTGAAAAAAAAGTTTTGCATAAAAGGACTGGTTTTACACTTCTTGGCTACACTGGGAATCTGAAAGTCTGAGAAAACAGTGCATCTTTTCCCATTCTAGGAACATTCTCTGGCCTAAAAAATTTAATTTCCAATGTAAATGACACATTCTGATTTGGTTCAGTGCTAGACAGCTGAGGCCAGGCAGATGAGGCATGTCTAAAGGGAAGGTAAGACTTAATTTTGTTCCAAGCTGGTAGAAGTCAGGCTTGTTTAGCAGCAAATATATTGCTTTTGTTCTCCTCACCCCCAGCAAAATAATTAGAGGAAAATTTTGTGTAATTATAGCAAATAAGCTCACAAACATTGTGCACTTTGATTTGCATAGAAGTTTTGAAAAACCACATCTTATTTGATAATAGGCTCACAAAGTTTACTTCCTTGGGCTCCTTCAGAGAAGTATCATTAACTGCTTTGCAAAGGTTTAGAAATTGGGTTTCTGCTGAAGGGTCAAGCTCCTTGACAATATTACAGCATAAATAAGCAATGACAAAAGAGTCTCTTTCTGGCAGGCTTTACCATAATATAAACCTTTTTGAAGAGAAGGCAATTATTTTCTTTCACCATCAAAAGCTATTTCAACCATGGTAATCCAATTGTGAGAATTTGTTGAATTTTTGTTAAGAATTGTGCTTAATCCTTCTGAACACCATTTAAAAAAAAAGACCTATAAGTATTAAATTAAACAAAATTATTAATGTATATTAGACCTAAAAGAAGAATACATGCTGAAATATCACGGAAAGAATCTGGGTTTACCCCTGAATGTCAATACCTTTTCCCAGTTGTAAAAATTGTGATACAGGCTGTTGAATCAGTAAGAGCTTTAACAAGACTAGAAATGAGACATTGATATCATTATAAAATCAGAACTACCTTTGGATTAAAGCAATGCTTTTGTTTAATGCTGACCTTGGAAATTCACTCAATAATAGATTTTAAGACTTTTGCATTCATGAAGAGAAGAAATCTACTTTGGATAAGTTAGCTATTTCTTTTTTCCTTTTTGATGCTTTCTTCAGCTCAGAATGTCCTTAATGAACAAGATCTGGTTTTAAACAGGAAAGTGAAAATTACACCAGATACACATTATGTGTCCTACTCTTATGCAAATGGCAGCTTTATTCCAGGAATAAACAAAACTCAATCAAATGTCTACAAAAATGCCTGGAAATTGGAATATTCCCACTACAGTTCTCTGTTCATTACCACCAGCAAACACATGAACTGACACTTCTTGGGCAGTGCCAAGCATGCATACAGTAAAGGGGAGTTTAAAAATGCTCCCCAAGCAATAATAACTGAGTATATTAAAGTCAAGCTAAAACTTCATAGCAATGGCCAAAGGACTTGCAGGGTTCCCTGTATTCCCTCTCTCCCTCACCTAACCTCAAGGTCCTATTTCACTGTGTTTGGTTTGAGAGAATTTTTCACAACTGTTCTCTAGGATATTTTTCTCATGGGAAAACTCTTATGTCACTCCTCCCCAGCCTTACTTCTCAGGAAGAGTTGAACTGAATTGGTCCAGATCTCCTTGAAAGATTTTAGTTTGAATTGGTTATCCTGTAAGCAACTGAAAATATAAGCAACTGGATTAACTTTCTCATGACAAGTAGTCTTGCTGAATTCTAAGGACAGATAACACTGAAAATCCAGCCTAAAGTGGCACAAAATCTAAGCTAACTCAAATATATTTTAAATGATGTTCATTTGCAATTTTTGCTTCCTTCCTTTCATTCTTTTTTGGTTTTGTTTTTGGTTTTGTTTTTGGTTTTTGGTTTTGTTTTTTAATAAATTATTTAAATCTAAATCATATCTATTTAAAGAAGTTCTGCTTTTAAGGTATGGGGAGATGAATATGATTTTGGCCAAAACCTAGGAACAGTTTATATGTAACCTTAGTTGAGCATCTGGGATTGATCACACAGAACCTATGTTAAAAAGAACACATTTGATGAATCCCAGATGTTTTAATATGGCACTCCCTCCCGAACTAACTGGATCAGGATGGGAAACAAATAAAATATAAAGTTTTAAAATTAAAGACCTAAGAGGTCTTAAATGTAGGCAACTTGAAGGTAATGGAGATGGTGGCATCATGTCCAAGTAGCAGACTCAAGTCCAAGTAAGTCTCTGTATTTTCTTTATTTGGTTGTTTTTGAGGGCTGAAATCTCATATGGACATAGAACTAGAGGAAAATGCTTAATCTTGACAATGAAGATGGTGTTTGGATTAACTTTCTCTTGCTGGTACCTGTGCTTCAGCCTTGTTTCATTCTACAGACAGGCATGTTAATGATTTTCTAGCAAACTTTAAAGACAAACTAATGCACATGGTAACTTCAAGGGTAAGAAAAGCAAAGCAAAAGTGGCAGTCAGATAAAAGGCTGGTAAGCCTTTGTCAATTTCTATGTAGCTTAATAAGAGATAGGCCAGCTAATTGATTTAAAAATACATGGTTAGTTTGTTAACATTTTCCTACACACACAAACATAACACCATCTTTGACTGGCTCATTTTTCTCTTTTGGGCTATTTTCTGATCCTTGGTTTTGGCTAAGTCAGGCATAAAGTATATTGTTCTTCATAAAATAATCTGGGATTTAATCTTTTCTTCTTTCCTCCTGCCAACCCATTTAAATTGTGAGAAATATGTTTATAGAATAAGTTTGCTGTTACTGCAGCTTGGAGAGTTGTCCACAGTTTTTGCTAGTACAAGGCACATGGAGGGAGCAAGGGTCTTTTGCTTCATTGTGGTAGCAGATCAGCAAAAGCATATTCTCACCTTCCCAGAGTGCTGTGCAGACATAAACAGCCAATACTTACACCTTGAGGCCTGTGATTAGGTCAAGAAGAATCAAAAAAGGAAAAAGGTAATAGTATTTTCTAAATGTTGTAATTTAAGCCAAATGGAGTATGAGATCTACTGAAATAAATGGGCATTTCCCATTATTTGTGTTTGAAAGAATAATTTTAGCTGGAACGTGAAGTAATATTTATCTTCCAGTGTGGGCTTCTAAGCAGAGGCAGGACAGTTTTTCTGTTCCTTTTCACTAGTGGTAGCGTGGCTTGAGATGCAATGTGGGAATCTGTCAAATCTTTTATCAGAGTGACTTTGTGGTGGGTTGACCTTGGCTGGATGTCAGGTGCCCACTGAGCTGCCCTAACATGCCCCTTCTAAGCAGGACAGGGTGGAGAGAAAGATAGGAAAATCTGGGTCAAAATTATGCTGTTTTAATAAAGCAGAAGTACAGGTCACACACACAGAAACAGAGGGAAACAAAAGATTTTATTCTCTGCACCAGCAAGCCATGTCCACCCATTCCTGGGAACCTTCAGTATACACAGAGGTTGCTCAGTAAGAGAAATAGCAAATAAGGGATGTTCCAACTTCCTTCTCCTTTTTCCTAGCTTCTATTCTGAGAATACTTTAAAGATTTTTCCCACCCGCAGCCTGCTGGTGAGGTGGGAATTTGGAGAAGAGGGCCTTGGTGCTGTGTCAGCACTGCCCAGCACCGCCCAAATGCCTTCCTCAATACCAACACAAAGCACAGAGCTGTGAGAGCTGCTGTGGAGAAAATTAGCTGCATCTCAGCCCCAGCACAAACCTACAGCTGATTTTGCTTGCCCACTCTTATGTGAGTGGAGGGGGAAATTGCCCTCTATTGTTCCAGGAAATCCTGGGCATTAAAATCTTGATCATCCATATCACTCTTTATTTATTTATTTTCTTTTGTGCTTAATTGAACCTTTTTTGTTAGTTTTATTTATAGCCAGAAGTAATGTATATACTGTCCTCTAAGCGTGTGCATGTGTGCACACATTTGCTACCCCGTGGAGTACTGAGGAGAGATTGTTAACAACATGAGTAAGTTTCTCTGGAAAAGTATGTGCTGCATTAAGGAGAAATAAAGTGTTTCATTTTCATGAATGGGAATATTCTGCAAACCTGTACCTGAAGAAATGAAAGCAAGTGCTTTTACTGGGCACTTAGTTTTATTTTGAGAAGAAGTAACTAATTGTGGAACTTGTGACTTTAAAAACTTACATTTAAATGTCTAAAGTATTGAGTTGTACTTTTTCCACCTAAAATATTGAAGTATATCTAGTCAAGACAACTCCTAAAGAAAATGTTATGAATTCATTATGGATAAAATGATTAAATCATTAAATTATTTAAACTGGATTGAAAAACATTGAAAGAACACATTTCAAGCTACATTAAAGACTTGATCAACATTCCAGAAAATTTAAAACTAATATATTAAAAGCACATAAATCAACAGTGACAACACAAATCCAACATGAAGACAGCCTTTATGTGATATAATATTACAAATACTTTTACTTTAGAAGAACCATTAATGATTTAATCAGAATTGATAAAAGGAAAGTAAGTCAGAGATAAGGCTCTTACTTTGAACTACTCTTGACCTTTTTTAGGTGTCTTGTCAGAGTTAATGATCTTTTACTATTTAGCATGGGATGTCTCAGGTGCAACAGAGTACAGTCTGGTAACTTGTTTTTTGGAAAAAGCACTGTTTCTTAGGAAAAAAAAAGCTGTGCTTGAGCTCCATTAAGTATGGTTGTGATGGGTTGGACTAAAGATTTTGCTAGTCTGAGATCCTGTCTCTGACATTGCCAGTAGCAGTTGTTTCAGAAAATAGGAATAAAAATTGAATATTACATGATAATCCCCATGGCAAATCCTTCCAGATGCTGGCAATCTCTGATTTAGGGAAACCCTGAGCCAGAGGTTGCAACCTTTCATTCACTTTTCATAACACTCCATGAACTTACTTATGATTGTACCTAATAGCTTTTTGAACCATTTATACTTCTGGCATCCTGCACACCTCATGGCAATTCACAGATTAAGTAGAAAGTTGTGAACAGCTGTATCTTCATTTTGTTTCAATTTTAAATTTGATTCTTGATTACACTTCTTTATTCTTCTGAGGCCTAGTAAGTACTCACCACCTTCTCATTACTTCTGCTTTTACTTTATCTCTAGTTATAAATCTTTTCAGTTGTCTTTTTCTTTGTTGAGTTTTTGAGGTTTTAACTGAGCTCTCCTTCAAAAAAGGTCATTCTGAATCTGTCTCTTGAAAATGTCTTAATCCACCTACCTTTCAGAACTGAATTGTTGAAATTAGGGTCTTGTTTACTTATGATTCCTGAAGTGACTGGTGCACACATGTACCAAGACAGAGCATAACTTTTTATCTGCCAAGATTAAAAGAGAGCTCCAAAGACAGGCATGACATTTAACTTTTAAAGGGTCTATTGGTGTTAGAAGCCAACTACAGGCTCCAAACCACTGAAGACAAGTTGATCTAAGGGCAAATTTTGGCCCTAAAATTGCATTACATGAAGTAAGTGCTATTGGGAGCAATTAACAATTCGCCATCTGCCAATAAATACATAGACATTTTCTGTTGGAAGAATAGGGAATGAATGATATATTAGGTACCATTACAAAATGTCATTACCATTTTATCCTAAAGATGAATGTACCAAAGTGAAAGTTTTAAAACACTCAAGAGGTCTTTCAGAAACTAAATCTTATGCCCTTTGTGTCGTCGGACCAAATATATGACACACAGAGGAAGAATTGGGACACATCAGAAAATTTTTGTAGTGCAAATACACTCAGACCACAGTCACAGGGCAAGGTTGCATAAACATGAAGAGAACAAGGTTGCATAATACACAACTTCAGTTTTAAGGACTTATATTTATGGAGAGTTTGTAATTAAAATTATAACGCTGTTAAGAATTGAAATTTTTCACCTTAGAGAAGTTGCAGTTGAAATTCAACCCATAAAGAATAAGAATGTATTTAAACAGGAATCCTAGCAGGCATTTTAAAGCTGTGTGTTATCACTGAAGAACCCCATAGCTTTATTAATGAGCATCAGTAACATTCAGCCAGAAAGTCTAGCTCTGTCATGAGAGAAGACAACTGCTTTTTTGATTTGGTTAGCTTGACCAAGGCCTTGCCTTCACCAAGTCCTAGATGCAAACATAGGTTACCATGCCTGTGAAGAATGGGCTCCTACACAGCCTCAGCCACGTGACTCCATGAAGGCATATTGTAGCAGAAACTTGCTGATGAAAAAGAATGATTTTAAAATTTCCAGAGATAAATGTTTTTTATAAACTTTGAGAATTTCCCGTTACTCCTCAACTTTACTCATATTATTTTCATATTTCTGCTGTATTACTTGTGTATATCACATTGCATTAGCATATTGTTCTTATTCATACCTATAAATACTCAATGTTTTGTATTACTCTTTAGTAAGTATTGATATTCTATCTTGAAGTGAATTTTTCTACTAATGAGTTCCATCCTTTTAATTTTAAATTTTACTGTTACACTACAACCATCCACCTGTGAAATGGAGCTTCTCATAGAATAGTGCTAAATCAGCCTGTAATGTCCTCCTTGATAAACAGGTTGTTTATCAATCCTTTGTTATAAAGTATAATTTTCAAACAACTAATTAACCTCTGAATTTTTTTGGAACCTCATATAATATTTCAGTATCTTTTCTTAAATTACATAAATTACATATAATAAATATGGATCTTTTTGAGAACTGCAAAGGCAAAACCTACTAATTCGTATATCATGTACCTACTCCTTAATATTTAACTTTATATAAAAGACAAAGATTGTACAAACATCTTCAGTCAAGGAAAATCTTCAAAAATTCACAGTTGGTGCTTATCAAGGTCACTATGGCCTTTGCTATTTTAACAAGCCATCAATATTATTGTAACTATAACCTACTTTTATAGTTCCAGTGAGTACAAATATATCATTTTGCCATGAATTGATTTACATCCCATAGGTTGTCTTTCATCTGTAGGGTAATCCACATTACTTCAGTCAACTGTTTTATTTCTCACCTAAATATGGAATTATATATAACTAAAATCTGTGGTGATTTTATGTTTTTTTCATTTATGATAATTTTTATCAGCCCAAGACCAAAAAACCATAAAAAAAATGTTTTAACACAACTTCCTCTTCTATGCCAGTAATAAACCCCAATTTACATTCACATACACTCAGGGTTTAATCCATTCAAAATGTGTAATTTGTAACTCTCTGATTTCCAAAATGAAACCACAGTGGTATATTAATTCAAGTATTTCATAGCACATTCAATATAGTATGTCATTAATATTCTGTCTGTGGACCAAAGGGATTATGCAATGTTAACACGACTAGTTCTACAAGCCCATGCTGACTATTGTTAATTTTACTGACTCCCCCTTGATTCTTTATTAATTGATTACCATACCATCATTTATCAAAGTTATGATGACAGGTCTATGAATTATTCAGATTTTTTCATATCTCAATTTTGGCTTGACATTAGCTTAGTTTGGATTTTTTTCAGTATTCCCTGGTTTACTAAAAATAAATGAGATAGCTCCCAACCCATAGTTTTTAAATCCCTTGGACACAGTATATCAGAGCCAGTAATATAAAAATATCTAAAATTTAGTAATTACCTTATGATAACTGGCTAAGATTCCACTGGAAAGCACATGACTAACATTATGTAATGTAATCCTATTTTTTTTTATCCTAAAGATGAATAATAATTGAAATAATACTTTTAAATTTTCTACATTATTATTCAATCCAACATTAGTATTATAATTTTCCTTGTTTCTAGCACCAAGTGAAAATTCTTCAGAGTTCTAATTTATTTTGCCAGGCTAACAATTTTCCTTTTTTTTAATTTAATTTCAAAAATACGCTTTATTTTTCAATTCAGAGTTCACAAAGATATTCAGGTTTCCAATTCCTATCTTGTAATTTATATCTATTGCTATAAAATTAATTTTAGATTATTACGAAAGCCTGTTAGACTGGGTTGTTATGGTTATGATTTGAATTTTTTGATCAGCATGGAATTTTTTTCCAGACTTTAGTTTCTGAGGATTTTAATAAAGTTTTCTTCAGCATTTTCAGATATGAATTATAATTTTCTGTTTAAATTTTCTTTTAGATTACTTGACTCATATTAATTACACCTTTGAGAATTTAGTCTCTTATGACATTACATATTTACTTATATGAAGCAGTTTGTTTTAATTCATTCACAATTTTTTAAATCTATGTATCCAAGAAATTTTGACCTTGTGATTAATTGTTTCACATGTGACAAGATGGGAAGTAGTAGAATTTCACATATTTCCTGTTATTCATTCACTAAATAAAATTCATCTATCATTTCCAAAAATTATGACATTTAAATATAGTCATCAAGACAGTACAAGCAGCTGCTCATATTGAATTCCACCACAATAATGTTGTTTTCCCTTCCCTCTGTAGTTCTGTCTTCAGGTGTCATTTGCTGACTGATTAACACCAGCTGTCACCTAAGTGAGTATATTCTGGGTATGTATGCAAAGAAACAAGAACAGGGAATGTGTTTTTCCTTCTCCCTAATAGATTAGAGGTCTTAATTTTAAATATTAGAGTCATACAAATCTTGTGAAGATATCTGATTAACACTACGATACTAATTTCACCCTTCCCTATTGCTGTTAGTGTGAAACTTTTCCATCTTATACATCAGTTTGTTTTTTCTGAAAAAGGAGATTCTATTTCTGCTGGTCTGTGAATGTATTCAGATCACATAATTTCCATCTAATATCAAAACATTCATGCATACAACTTTCAAGATTCATATCACCTGTTCTCATGTGCCTAAAATTATTCAATAACATCTTTTGGGACTATTAATGTAGAGTCCCTTACAAGAGACTATGAAGTGCTTTGCCCTGGGACCCATGTCTAAGTCCTGGTGGAAGATACTTAATTTAAATCCAAACTACCACAGGAAAATAGTCCAATAGGTATGCTTAAGTTCCCAGCTCCCTTGGACAGAAGCGACTCTGATGCAAAGCTCACCCTCTTTCATTGCAAAGCGTGCCTAGAGAAACACAAAGAGAAATGATAGCCTGAAAGCAATGACCTACTCAGGAAAGCACATCCTCAGGAAACTGGAAAACAGGATTTTAGATTCATTTCCACCTTAGGTGGTTTGAATTCACTTTGCTGAACAGCAAGGTGCAACTACCAGATTAGAATTTTCCAATTTTAAATTTTGAGGCTGGCATAGTGACACTAGGAATGTGGTGATTGAGGAGCCAAATACTTAAACTAGATCTTGACCCTGTGTTGATCAAGAATAAATGCTAATTTTACTCCCTTGAACACTGGAGTAAGTGGGATCATCCTTGGTGTTTCATCTTACCTAAAAAAGATTAGGGAAATCATCATAATGTGATGCAAGTGAGGCAATGTTGTTAGAGTTGAGTAACATCACACCTCTCTGTGGCTGGTGACTAGTTCCACAAATACGCAGTGAATTGTGCTAAACCTTTTTTTTTTCCTCCTGTAGCTATTCCCATTGCTACATCACCCAGTGTTTAATCTTGAGGCCTCTGCCTCATGGCCTATCCCAAAGAGAAATTGTGGGGAAGCCCTGTCCACAGGGGCCTGGTGGGGGCACAGCTGCTGTAATGTGCTGCTGCACACTTGCCCACAGCTCACAGCCCTGGGCTAGAGTTTAGACAGAGGGGTCTAGGACAAAGAGGCCAAATCTTTGTCCCTTGAATGAGTTCATTTAAAAAACCTAGAAGCAGGCAAAGGTACATGGATGGGCTGAAAAAGAACACCCCAGACTTCCCACCGTGTAAGGCAGCGTGACTGCCAAAGCATGACCACACACAGAAACACAGCCCTGTAAGACAAGCGCAAACCATGGAGGCATTCCTCCAGCCAAGGATTCCCACAACATCTCCCAATCTGTCTATATTTGTCACAGACATCCTCTTTGACCACAAACAGGGTGGTGGTACACGTCTTACCCTGCTCCCTGTAAGACACAGAAGAATGACATAACGGGGTGTTAAAACCCCGACACAGCTGGGAAAGCATTCTTTCAGAGCAGGCAAGACAACATCACACATACTCTAAGAATCCATTCCAAAGCCCTGGAATAAGTCAAGCATGTGTTATGTTTTCCTGGACCCTGAGTGACTCCTAAACTCAAGCACTTTAAGAGATGACAGCACAAACACCTCTGGGGCAAACACACACTCATGTAAGACGTACTTACAATTTCCCTTTCCCCAAATACACTTTTGGATGGAATCTGAGATAAGAATTTCTGAGGGAGAAGAATGTCAAAGAAAAGTCTCTATCTTTATTCAAATGAGCATTGAACAATTTTTTTTTGTTTGGTATTTCAAAGCTGAGTTTGTGACACCTAAAAGAAATCTGACCTTGGAAAGTAAACCATTGGTGAAAGCCTGTGTTTCTCAAAGAATGAACTACGTGTAAAGATAGAAGAAAAAAATAGAAATAAATAAGATGAATATTGAAAATGTTAGCCTGGCCAGAGTATAGTGAGGCTATGTATGTGTTAACAAGAGAGAACACTATTTGGTAATAAAACAATAAGACTAAAATTTATCTGATAAGAAGTCTTTAAGAATGAGAGAAACCCACATCACAGAGAGTATGTAAGATTCATTGCTGTGTTTCATAAACTTTGCAAGTGAAAGATAAGGAGTGAGGCTGATTAGAGCTATATGGCACTTTTATTTATAACTTTTAACACAATGTATACTGTGTTAAAATATTTGTACCCATTAAATGTGGGCTCACAATTTACCATCTAAGCTGTTCTCACTGAATTCTGCTTACCAAGAAATGCAAACAGTGTCATATACATGGTAATTAGGTACAGATGTGATTATTTGACAAATAATCATAACGAATAATTGTCACTTCCTTGTTTATAAACCACTAATTTAAAACATGTGTGTGCTGACCTAACCTCACTAGTGCACCCTTTTCTAATGTGGGGAGAGAGGTTCAAGCTGTTATCTTTTCTACAAGAAAACTAACCTTTTGTTCTCTGGTTCTAACTTTCTGCTTCACAGGGTTACTTTGCCCAGAAGCACGTTTCCCACTGGCTTCTGTTTTGCAACACTTGTCATGAAAAACCACTTTAGGAGAGAGAAGCAGGAGGACAGAGGCACAAGACGTGGTTTGTGGTTGATACCATTTCTTCCAGACGTAGCAGTGAAAGTGGTTTACATCATTAGAGGGCTTCAGACTCACAGACATGAAGGATACACGAGTATCTTCTCAATCAGAAGAACCATAACTTAGATTAAGGCAAAAACGTAATTGAGAGATATTTCTTGTGTGGGAGAATGAATCATTTCAGAGAGAGAGACCCAAACTACCTTCTCACTTTGCACATAAGCAAAGTTTTCAGTCTGCTCATGAACCCGACATGAAATCAGTAATGGCATTTAATAACACCTCCCATGTTCATAAGAGACACATGAAATTTAGTTATTTACACATTCGAAAGTAAGAATTTAATTTTTCCCATTTACATCAGTAAAATCAAAGGTAATTTCACTTCAATTAATGATGTTATACCAAGGATAAACAAGCAATGTCATCAGTAATGATTAAAATGGTATATTTCTAAAGTTGCACGTCATGTAACAGTGTTTACTTTGAAGTATGTTGTTTATCTGTACTGAAAAATGTTAAACCCACTCTTCAAACAATTTAATTTTAGTTTGCAATCAAATGCTGGTGTGGAGTCTTTAGGAAAAAAGAGCAAGACTCTTAGTGAATGTTTATGTAAAAGAGTATTGTTTACATTTCAGCTGCCCCTCAGGATCTTAGTGTAATGTTTATAGAAAGCAGACAGCAAAATTGTATAATTTTAATATAATGAACAATACCGTTTAAATTAATTATTATACCTTTCTCCTAGATCACCATTGTAAAAAATGGAGATAATGGGTCTTGTACAATCACAGGTCATTCACTTCTTGTCTCTTTTTTTGTAGATGTTTCCTATAGCACAATAGAAACCCAACTTTGCACACCCCTGAAGATGCTGCCAAGATCTACTCTCCACAGTGATATCAGGGCTGCTCTCCATGCAGAGACCCTGGCTTTGGCGAGGATGCAGGATGGGTGCACCCACACCCCTGGTCCTCAGAATACTCCATCTGGGAAGATATCCGAGCATACCACAGATTCCTCCCTGTCCACAACCCCAGGTTGTTTTTGAAAGGAAACCAATGCACATAGGAAGACGACAAGCACGCAGATCTTCTCTTGGAGCTGAGTGAGAATGAAACAGATCCTGGTAACAAAACAATCAGAACTGGGAAGTGAAATGTGAACCACATCCTCCTGCTCAGCAAAGATTCAACATATGCTTTGGGTGTAATTGAGCTTTTGTGCATCTGAATCTGCTATAGCAGTAGACCATGCAGGTAACAAACTTTGCAATGTTAATTAATATTTCTCAATTAATAAATACTATTCTTAATTATGGTTTTGAAGAATATTTATTCAACTCACACCTTAAGACAGACTTTAAGAGCAAAACCCATTCAAGATAAGAATTATACTTTTCTGAATTAAGTCCTTGGTCCTGCTTTTGAATTTATGAGTTGATCAAAATCTTTCTAGCTACACTCTGAATGTTAGTGTCCTGAGTCCTGCAGAGAGTGTGCACAGCTAGTGTATCCCAGAAATGGCAAACAATATCCTTGATCAACACATGATCACATGTAGGACCACAGAACCTCAGAATCATCCACCTCAGGAGAGACTGGGGATCATACACCAGTCTCTTCTCTCCAACAGCATGGCACCATCTTCCTTCCAATCCTCTTTACAGCAACCTATACTACATACTACCACCCCTCCCATCCCAGCCTTTCCCTCTCTCTCTCTCTCTCTTTTTTTTTGTTTGTTTTTTTTTTGTTTGTTTGTTTTGGTTTTGTTTGGTTTTGTTTGTTGTTTGT